>JAFEMH010003451.1:0-265072 GCA_022495995.1 Adenophora triphylla var. japonica | reverse complement strand
TAAGGCTTCCTTCCGTTACTATTTCAATACATTTCCATACATAGCATACAATGTAGACATCCGGGTACTGACATGCATTTTTAAAAGCACACACACACACACACAACATTTAAAGGATATTAGGGGTATCCGAAAGACTCGTTTTACGAGGCGACTCGGGTGAGCTCTAATATTCTAATATTCTCTTCCCGAGGAGTCATCTGACCTCCGAACTCAAAATCTCATCACACAAAAACAGTTTAAAATTATCTTTAAACTGATGCCCTTTTTCAATGTTTTGGGCTTAATAAAAACGGCGTGGCGACTCTACAAAAATGCGAAAGCAAAACGGCGGGAACGAACCGCTCCAACGCGAAAGATTGCCAGATGCCGGGGCTGCGAAGCCTGCTCGGATCCGGGCTATTTCACCCCTGAGATCTTGTCCGAAGAAGAGTGTATGGAAGCTCTAGAGAGAGTCTTAAAGTTTGAAGCGACCCCGGTCCCCTTCCTATCTTATGACGACAGTGATGTTTTCTTGGTAATTCCTAAGTTAGGGGAAGAGTCCAGGGTACCCCTTATATGGCGCCAAGTATCCCGACCTGCTTTTGCCCTCATTGGTCATCAGAGTCTAGATGAAAGTTCTCACATGAGTTACTGTAGTGATACTGAAGAAGACACAGTTGAAATGCCAGAAGGAACAGTAGAGGATTGGTTAATGTAAGCCGAAAAGCCCGTAAAACCCTCCCGACAAAGAAGGAACAGAACTCGCCATGAGGTTTGACCCCGCAAATCCTTCTCGATGATGGAATCTCCCACTTCAGAAAATGCTTGGCCAATGTCAAAGATGTCGTCAGAAGGCTGACCACTAGAGAAAGAAGGGATATGCTTGACAGTGATGAGGAATGCGACCCCACTCTACTGAAAAGGTTGCTAGGTCCAGGTGAGAAAGTCATCCGCCAAACTCCAAATCCCGGGAATGATAATTCACATTGCATGCCGACCCCGAAAAGCCCGAATGAGACCGTCAAAGCCTTCGAGTGAAGAAGAGCGAAGTCGAGACCAACTTAGGTTGCTAAGCCGTTAAGAATTCAAAACCCGTAAAAGGCCGAAAGCCGGTGACACGGGATCAGGATTCGGGAAGCCGCCTATGCCAGGATCGTGCCGTTAATCAGATTAATCGCCAGAGTTGGCCATGTGCCGCAAGAGCCCGCCTCTAACTTTGAAAGAGCCGAAAGAATCCTCCAAGTAGGAATGATGACTCGAAAAAAGTCTAATGTCTATGTGATGACTCGATGCGGACGGATGAGTGTTGATCAGCCTAAGGGTGACAAAAGAAATGCCATCTCCGAGCCGAAAACGGTACAAAAGACCTTACAAGCCGAAGCGAAAAGCCGACTGAAAAAGAGGATCCGGTGCCGACTCACTGAAGTGTACTCGTGCCAATATCTCCTTGTGGTCCCCGTTAACCTCTTCATACCCTCATAAGCCGAAGCTAGAAGAAAGTCTCGGCCAAGACCATGGTGCCCATAGATGTCACCCCGGATGAGGTCGGTCCAGGATGATTGGAAGTATCCACTACGGAAACATCATTACCTTCACCGACTTGGACCTCGCCAAAATATGGGGCTAGTCATAACGAACCCCTTTACATCACACCCAGTTGGAAGAACGCCGATTGCCAAGGGTACTAGTTGACGGAGGGTGCAATGAACGTCTGCACCGCCAAAGAAAGATGATGGATTTGTTGGATTTGAAGCCCACGATTTGAAGCCTTCTAGTCGAACTATTAAGGCCTATGATTCCACCGCATGATCGCCCGGGGATTGCTACTCTCAAGTTGTGGTTTGGCAAAAAGGCCATGGATGTTGATTTCCAAGTGATTGACATTCCCATTTCATTTACCGCTCTGCTTGGACGACCTTGGATTCACCAGATAAATGGGGTAGCCTCTACTTTGCACCAATGTGTCAAATTCCGTCGGTGATGGGACTATTACTACTATCTATGGAGACCGGTGTCAGTGGAAGGTACCCGACTTTGGAGGCATCCCGATCCTAGAGATCAAGCATGATGATGAAGGGTTTGCCTTGACCAGGATTCTCTCGTAGCTTCTTCCAAAGCACAAGTGTGTTGCACCGACCTAACTACTACCTCCGACAAGATACCTCCCGCCATGCGAATGATAAGAAAAATGGGTTATCTTCCGGGCTTGGATTGGGTAAAACACTTCGTGGTCGCAATGTTGTTATTTCGATGTAAAGGAACAGACTACCAGATACGACTTGGGATACAAACCGAATTCTCGGGATGACAGAAAAGCTAAAGGCACAGTTCCAGAAAAACGAAGTGAAGGGGTCCGTCTCCATCCTTACAGCTTGTCTCTGACCCAGTACTTCACAAGAGGTGGGACCCAATATGATGAAAGTGATTGCCAGATCTCCTTGAGAAGAACTCTTCTGGAAAATCTTGAGAAAGTTCGGGGAAAACCAGTGAATCCTGTTCGAAGAATGTTCCTTGACTTGCCAGACATGCCTGGGGCTACCACTCTTGTTCAGAACAAGTATGCCTTCAAAGGAAACCCAGACAATTTCAAAGAGTCAGCACTCTCCTCATCCGGGGTAATGGATTCTGCCTTTGAGCTAGCTCTTCCGAAGATCAGCCAGATAGAAGCTGCCGATAGCGAAGACAGTGAGTTGGGTTTGCAAAAGTTGTTTGATGAAGAAGCACAGATCCCGGATTTGATCGACTTCAGCTCAGATGACGAGGTCATTGCCATAATTGGAGACGGTGATGAAGAGCCTTTTGATCCTCGCACTTTGGTGACTAAGACAGAGATGCCGTTGAAGAATTGGGAGACATTCTCAGGGCCGATAGCCAGTCGACAGCAAATGATCACGGAGCTTGGATTGGTACCCCGTCCTTCTCAGCCCATTCGTGTCAAACACCCTGTCATCCATACAGTTGAGTTAGGAATCTTTGAATTTCAGTCCTCCGAGTCATCCGAAGGCCTCACGCCTGAGGATTATGAATATGTAACCAATGTCATCTTTCCTCTTGCTTAGAATGAAATGACAGATCTTTCTGAGTATCCCCTTATTGCCAACTTAACAAATGATAAATTAACTCAAAACTTAACAACAGTTAACAATGAATCATTTGAACAAGATGCAAACACACTAAACGAACAATACATTAAAGAAATCTTTAAGCAGGTTACAGAAAAGAGCGGGCCCAAGCTGCCGAGGAGGTTTTGACAAGTGTGAACTTGGGTACTGTCGAGGAACCTAAAGAGACACAGATTGGAAACTTCTTCCAGGGGGTTGAGCAGGGCGAGGGCTTGGGTCAATGCGCTCGAGGAATACATGAACGTCTTTGCATGGTCGTACAGGGATATGCCAGGGCTAGACAGTTCGATAGTAGAGCACAGAATCCCTCTAGCACCAGATGCTAAGCCAGTGAAGCAGAAACTGAGGAAGATCAAGTCAGAATGGTCTCTACAGGTCAAAGAAGAGATTGAGAAGCTACAGTCAGCACCGAGACTACAGAAAGGATGGAACAGCTAGCACGGGACCTCAAGCATTTTAGAGGACTCAAGGCTAATCCGATAAGGGGAGCGTTCCTCGACATCACAAACTCTACTGGACCAACTTGGCCACCACACCACATTGATCCACGAGTACACATTCAAGGGAATCCCGGACTTGGAGGAGCAACTCAAGGTACTCTCCATGGGAAACAGATTGTTCGGATCGGCCGCCGAGGCCACATTCGAGACAAGAACTCCAAAGCGTAAGGAACCAAAATTCATAGAAGACGCTCTCGGTGGACCAGCTCTACGAGTCTTTTTGAAGAAGTCATAGAGGTGCCAAACCCGATTGACTCCGGGCTCCGAAAACAAAGATGATTGCCATGATCGGGATAGCAGAAGCCAAGCCTCTCGATCCCCACAACTCTCATCAAGCATCCAAAGAATGCCACCGAAGAATTGGGTAACTTTCAGGACGAGGGCAAGCCAGAAGAACTGGAAGACAACCCGGGCCCGCACCCACATCTCCCTAAACCCGATCTCAAACTCTCTCGAGTCGGGCCTTGTCGAGTCCGGTCCTCCGAGTCATCCAATAGCCTTACGCCAGGAGGACTATGATAATGTAGCCAACCATGTATTTCCGTTCTTGTTCAATGAAAAGTCCGACCTTTCGGAGTATCCCTCATTGCCACTTTAACAACCGATAAGTTAACAAACAACTTAAAAGACGTTAATAACTCAATTGATAAAAAAGCAGACACATTAAATGAACAATACATTAAGGAAGTTCTCAAGCGTGTAGTTGACCAAGAGGACAATCGGGCCCAAGCTACCGAAGAGGTTATGACCAAAGTGAACTCCGGGGTCACAAGCAAGAGCCTAAAGAGACACAAGTGGGCGGTTTCTTCGCCGATGCAGTAAAAGGAAGCCCTAAATAAACCTCCTCCGGGAGTATGTTGACATGTTCGCTGGTCATACCAGGACATGCCAGGACTTCGATCCTCGATCGTGGAACACGAATTCCCCGGATCCGAATCCAAGCCTCACAAATGTAAGCCGCGCAAGATCAAGCCAGAGTGGTCCTTGCAAGTTAAAGAAGAAATTGAGAAAATGCTCCGAGTTGGTTTCATCCGAGTGATTGAGTACCCTACTTGGCTCTCCAACATCGTGACGGTCACCAAGGCCAATGGAAAGGTCGAATCTTGTGTGGATTTCCGGGATCTCAACAAGGCCAGCCCTAAAGATGATTTCCCACCGCCTAACATCGACATGCCGGTCGACACCACGGCAAATTTCAAGTAAATCCTTCGTGGATGGGTTCATTGGATACAACCGTATCAAGATCTCCGAGGAGGATCAAGCCAAGATCAAGCTTTCACCACCGTGGGGACATATTGCTACACGGTCATGCCGTTTGTCCAGAAGAACGCTGGAGCTACTTACCGGGCCGCAATGCCCTCTCTTCCATGACATGATTCACAAGGAAATCGAGGTATATGTCGACGACATGATCATCCACTCAGAGGATTAGACATGCCGCACATGATAGATGCGAGAAAGTTCTTCAACGAGACTTCGAAGAAAGCACTCCATGAGATTGAACCTGCGAGGAAATGCACCTTCGGCGTCAAGCACGGCAAGGTACTAGGGTACATGGTTATAGAAAGGGGTATCGAAGCCGATCCCAAGAAAATCAAGGCCATCATCGACATGAAGCCGCCTCAAACTCACGTAAGTGAAAAGTTTCATGGGAAGACTTGACATCGGGCCGCTTCATCAACCGGTTGACATCTCTCTACGAGCCCATGTTCAAACCGATGAAGAAGAATGCCGACATCAAATGGGACTCCGAGTGCCAAACAACATTTGAGAAAATCAAGACCTACTTGGTGAATCCCCCAATTACGTTGCCCGCCACATGAAGACAAGCCACTACTCCTATATCTCGACAAGTAACAGACACGTCAATTGGAGCAATGCGGCACAAGAACGTAAGGATTCCAAAGTTGAGCATGCAATCTACTTCGTAAGCGGAAGCTTCAAGGAAGTGAACTCACTTACTCAAAGCATTAGAGAAAACTTGTACCGCCTTGGTATGGGTAGCGGGAAACCGAAACACTACATGCGTAAGTCCACATTCGGTGCTCTGGTCTCCAAAATGGACCCCGTCCGATATCTCTTTGATAAGCCATCCCGTCAATGCGACTAGCCAAGTGGTCATTCTTCTGGTCGAGTTCGACATCAAGTACATGGTCAGAAAATCAACAAAGGGCAGAGTAATGGCAGATCAGCTGGCCGACTTCCCAAGCAGTGAACCCAAGGGTCCTGATCCGCAATTTCCGGACGACGGAATCTTTTCACTCGACAGCGCAAACCGCTGGCAACTCTTCTTCGATGGGGAAGCCAACAAGAAGGGGAATGGTATTGGAATGCTCCTTGTCGATCCCAAGGATGAGCACACTCCCATAGCCATCAAGTTGAATTTTGAAACAACCAACAATGCCGTAGAATACGAAGCCTATGCAGCCGGTCTGGAAGCCGCCCTCGAGCGCAACATCTTAGAACTGGATGTATACGGAGACTCAGCATTGATCATCAATCAAGTGTCCAACAAATGGAAGACGGTAGATTCTGGGCTCCAGAAGTACCACACGTACATGGAGGAGCTCATTGCTCAGTTCAAGGACATCTCTTTTCACTATTTGCCAAGAGACAGGAATCGCTTCGCGCCCTGGAAACCCTCGCCTCTCTTGTCGAAATTCCCGATGGGAAATCAGTAAAACCCCTCAGAATAGGCAGACGGGAAACACCTGCCTATTGCTGTGAGATCGAAATAAAAAAAAGAAACGATCGACGAACCCTGGTATAATCAAATTTACCAGTACCTCCAAAATGGAGAAGCTTCCTTCACAAATGAAGATGGACAATACAAAGAAGGGATCAAAGCCAAAAACATGGTGGCATTAAAATGCCTGGCATCCCATTTTGTCATTCTGGGGGGTATGTTGTACAAGAAGCTCCACCAAGGGCCACTCCTTCGGTGTGTAAACAAAGAAAAAGCCAGCGAGCTAATGAACGAAGTTCACAACGGAACCTGCGGTCCGCACATGAACGCCCAGAGCATTGACACGCATCATTCTCCGTATGGGATACTATTGGATATCGATGGAAACGATCGCATCGATTCGTTCGAAGCTGCGACAAATGTCAACGGTTCTCCAACCTCAATCACATCCCTCCTCATGAACTCTATTGCATGACTACGCCATGGCCTTTCGCCACATGGGGAATCGACGTCATCGGCAAGATCACTCCACCAGGGAGCAATGGTCACGAGTTCATTTTAGTCGCAATTGACTACTTCACCAAATGGGTAGAAGCCAGATCGTACAAGGTACTGAATTCTAAGAAGGTGGCCGAGTTCATCCGAGAGAACATCATGTGCCGATACGGAGTGCCCAACGAGATCATATCCGACAATGGAACCCACTTCGAAGGAGATTGTGACCAACTTCTGACCGAATTCAGAGTCACACGTCACAAATCTTCTCCTTACAGACCACAAACCAATGGTGCAGTAGAGGCAGCCAACAGGACTCTCGCCATGATAATCAGGAAGATGACCACCAGAGGTCGGGACTGGCCCGAAAAGCTACATTTAGCCCTCTGGGGATACCGAACATCAGTTAGAACCGCCATAGGGGAGACTCCGTTCGCACTTACCTACGGAATGGAAGCAATGTTGCCCGTGGAATTGGAAATTCCATCCCTCCGAGTCCTCTTGGAAAACGGGATCAATGAAGTCGAATGGCTACAGAGCCGTCACAATGAACTTGCTCTACTCGACGAGCGCAGATTGAAAGCCATGGAGCATACTCGAGCCTACCAAAGTAGAATGGCCCGAGCATTCGACAAGAAATTCAAGATCCGAGACATCAGAGAAGGCGACTTGGTGCTAAAGGAAAAGCCTCCTACGCAGACCAATCCCCTCGGAAAGTGGGAGTCTACCTGGATAGGACCGTTCGTGGTACAAAGAATCTTCTCCGGAGGAGCCATGAAGTTAGCAGACTTAGACGGAAACCCTTTCGTTAACCCCGTGAACGGAAGCAAGCTCCGCAGATACTTCGTTTGAGGAAGAGCACGAGTCAACTCTCCTTCCCCATACACCACCCCTCAGTAAAATTAAAGTGCCAAAAGAGTAATACCCAACTGGATACATTCCCGCTAATGATCCAGGTAAAAAACAGGGTCGTACTTCTTTTGTCTTTCTTTTTCTCAAATTCACCTAAAGTGTCGAACTATGGTGACCTGAGCCCCTTAGTCCAATTGTAAAAGGGGAACGTAGGCAGCCATCATTGGTTCGGTCTAAAAAACAAAAAAAATACAATAAGCATCAATTGCTTGTGTTTCAAAAAACTCTTTTCATTTAACCTACAAATTCGTTACGGTTAAAACAATCTTTGATGAGTTCAAGCACGGTCAACTCTTGACTCGCTACACGCAAGCA
The DNA here is from genome assembly GCA_022495995.1 of Adenophora triphylla var. japonica. Lineage (NCBI taxonomy): Eukaryota > Viridiplantae > Streptophyta > Magnoliopsida > Asterales > Campanulaceae > Adenophora > Adenophora triphylla. The sequence continues at coordinate 257,060 of JAFEMH010003451.1, read as the reverse complement.
AAACTACAATAAAACATTAATCAGTTAATGTGTCTGCAATGACAGTGGGTGGATACTCTGGACAACAAGGTCAACCTAATTTCCCGTACTTGGTCCTTCATCCTTTTTCCCCTTCCCTTTCCCACGGCGAGTGTTCTTCACCTTCACAGGGAATATTCCGGTAGTCCTTCTACCTGGCTCAGGGACCCTTCCCGATGCCTCCGTCAAACCTGTAGCTATCAACGCAGCCCTCTCCCTAGCTCTATCTCGAGCTGCCTCGCTTCGAGCCATCATGACCATGCTTTGATTGGCCTCCCGATCAGCATTTGCCTTATAGTCAGCCATGTCATTCCAGATGCGATTCCCGTGGTTAGCTCCGCTTCGGTCCTCCTCAAGGTCGAAGCCGTCAAGGTGGCGCGCACCCAACGGCTCATCCCGTCTCCACAAGATAGCCATACGTGTCTCCCATACACTCTTCGTACTCACCCGTATACTACGTCGATAGAACAATGCCCCTCTCCGGATGAAAGAGAACCCCGGCAGGAAATGACGTGTATTGCCACCACCGCGTGAGCAGCAATAGCGTTGAAAGGATCTTCCATCGCCAGAGATCCCACCTCAAAGGTAGCATCATGAGCTAAACCCGTCGTGGCACTCGCCCACTCCATACCGTGCGCAGCGACCAACGATGGAATATAGAAAGCCGTCTTGGGCGGCCCCGACACTCGACAACCAAGTGACAACTTCCGAGCGAGGAACGTCGCAGTGATGCGTGCCCACCAGTCCAGTGAGCATCCCGAGCTCCAACTTCGGCTGATTGCCCCCAATCACCGAGGACGTCGAGAAAAGGACCAAGTGTCACAAGACATTGGCACCTCGGGCATCATCTGCAACCTCTCTCTCAACCACATGGTAAGCATAGCGGGACTCCTCCCCACATGTATCGGCCACGGTCGCCATCCGACCTATGCCTAGGAACGTCTCGCCCAAGACCAACGGCACGATGTCTCCCCCATTCCGCCTTGCCTCACCGGAGTCCAAGATACCTTTGTGATGGTACACACCTGTGGGACGTGAACGTGAACAGAGTAGCGCTCGCGCACAGAGCAAATGCGTCCCACGCAAAGACGCTCCCCTCGGCTACAACAAATCTATCGGCGGCCCCGAAATGTCGACATAATCGAGTGTTTCAATATCGCATCCCGTATTCTTCTCCACTGAGATACCAAGCAAAGACACTAGCTTCTCAACGGTGGCCATGCCACCAAAGACAGGGAAGAACTAGCTGTTCCGTCTCGGTCCTCCTGCAATGGCCCAAAATCTTCAAACGTAGGAGTGATTTCGTTGTACGAAAAGTTGTACACATTCCTTCGTACGTCCTAAAGCGAGACGCGACTCTCAAAAGATCCCAATCTGGCATAAGCTCCTTCAAAGCCCAAACATATTTCATCCCGTAACAGCCTTCGAAAAACCCCTTGTTTTGCCTCGTGTGGTTCCGTACCCACGACTGGAAATGGTCCAAATATCGCTCTTGCATCCGAGACGATAGCTTAGAAAAGGGAGCCATGGAAAATGAAGGAAACCTTAGAAATTTGAGAGAATTCGGCTAATGGATCGAGGTGAATGCGCAGTTCTTAACAAATTGCAAAGCCGAAACCGCAATTTAAAAGACTCTAAAAATTCACTCTCCCGTCAGAACTCTCACTTGTAGTTGACTTGGTCAACTCTGCGGCCATTTGCTCCTAAATTGGAAGCAATTCCAAACAACGCCCTGTTCATGCCTTATGAATGCGTGCTCCCATGGTTTCATTTAACCAATGTCAATATCCCTTCCGCCCCGGGCTCGTGCAACAGTGCAATTAATTAAATATCAGTGCATATAGGCATAATTTTTGACCCGTTCAATTTTTTATGCATGTTTCATATTATTTATTTTTGATTAACCTACTTCCTTATTTGCCGAAAATAAAAGAAGGTGATCACAGAATAAATGCGCGAAGAACAGGTTCCGGCCCACGGGCGCCTTTTCAAATACAGTTCAAATCAAATTGTTCCAGACAATACATACATTTTTGTCCAAGTAAAAGCAATAAAGGGAGGACTACTCCGAGTCCTGCTCGTCATCCGAGCACTCGATGCACTGCTCCGCAGCTGCCGGATCCGTCGCAAACAGATAATCCCCGAATTCCTCCAGGCGGGAATATGCAAAAGGCCTCCTCGGCGTTAGCGAACTCGAGGACTCTCCCCTCTTGTACCCCGAGTGCCAAGAGGGATGAGCTCCAAACCCAGCCGTTTCACCCGCGAACTGGCCAAATCCCTGTGCAAAGTCCGCTCCACCAGCCGTGGGAGCAGGCGAACCTCTCGGCCTAGACGGCCTCGGCTCACGGACATCCACGCTCCTCCGGGAACTGCATCTCAGGAACGCCACGATCCTCCTAGTGTAGGCGGCCACCCGTCCACCAGTCTCATAGCCTCGTTGTACGTACGGCCAGACACCTGCGAACCAGGAAATTCATCAAAAGGACAAGCAGAAAGTACAGATGCAACATTTGCAGAATGCTACTATCAAATGCAGAAAATTAAAAAAGTGCTCACCGAAGCATTGGGGTCAACCCTGTATCGTGGTCTTGGCTCATCCGGGAGCGGGATTACCAGTCGCCTGCGCGAACCGTCCAGCCCCTCGTACGCCAGCCTAGCGCGTGGGAGCGGGAGATCTCGGGGATATCCAGGGCCCTCGCCCTCCCTGTGCTGCACCTGTGGGCTCCTCAGCCTCATCCTCAAGAAAGTGTCATAGTCGGCTCCCGCTATGACATACTCGGTATAGAACACACCCTGTCTATACCGCTCTAACTCCTCCATCGGCATCGACAGAGGATGCTGCATGTGCAGAGGTGGATCCACCGACACCATCAGAAGGGACCCCGGGCCATGCTGACGGGTCACCCTCTCCCCCAGATACACCGCATCGTAGTGAAGTCCCACCAGGAGCTTCCGCCACCGCGTAACCTCACTAGCAACCTGAACTACACCAACGTGAATCCGGCTCCACCAGGTCAGCTGGATCCGCTCGGAGAACTCTCGGCTCAGGGCCTGGGACACCTCCTCATACGACAGTCGAGTGCCCTCCCTCGACGACACCGCCCTCTTTTCCTTTTTCTGCCAAGACAGCATGGCAGGGAACAAGGACCGGTACGCCTCCTTAATCTCCCACCGCTGCGGGCTGAACACCTCATAGCACCAGACCTGTCAAGCAAATGGAAAGTTATGTCAGCTACAAAGCAGATACATACGAGTACAAAAATGAGACAAGGAAGAGAAAAAGACGTGAACTCACATCCAAAGCAAACGAGAAGCAGCACAAGGAGCTCTCCTCTCCCCGTGAGAACCTGTCCAAGGCATGGTAGAGCTCGGCCAGTCTAGCCTCCCCCCATGCGTACCCCCTCACGGCATCCAAGTCTGTCAGCGACCCGAGCAAAGGGAAGTGGCAGGATGTGTCAGAAGTCAGGAACAGAGTCGCTGACAACGCGAACCATAGGAACCCTCGAGCCAGACGCTCAGCGGTCATCCTCGGGGACCCCTCCCCATAATCAACAATGCCTGTCCTCAGATGCATCTCCATCGGCCTGTACCGAATACCTAAGCCCCTGGCATCGGTGATATCGAAACCCAGCAGCTCCGACAACTGCCCCAAGGTATAACCATCCACCCACACCAGCGCGTTGCCCCAGGTCGGAAACCCAGTGATAGGAGCAAAGTCAGTGGGAGTCACCGTCGCCTCCCCCTACCTGAAATGAAAAGTGTGGGTCGTATCCCACTAGTACTCGCTCAGAGCTACGTACATGGACCTCGCCCTCTGCTTCACATCCACCGCGGCTATCGCGCTAATAAATCCAGCCAAGCCGGAGTCAACCACAAGCTGCCATGGACTCCTCTCTCCGTCTCGAAACTCACGTCAGGGAATATCTCCCACAGTGCTCAAACTGCCTCGAAGGCTCCCTGACTCTTCTGGTTGTGAACATCAACTGTCCCTCGCCCCTGCAAGTGAACACGGCAAAATATGTTAAGCACAGAAGTGACATCAACAGAGTGTACGAACACATGTCAAAATGATGCAATGCAGATACAGTTCTCATTCCTTTCCTAAAATATTTCCATCCCGGTTGGAGTATTAACGGTCCAAGATTTCCAAGCATTTCGAAAACTCCATCGAATCCGGAACTTTCAAAGCATTTCAAAAACTCCTTCGAATCCGGAACTTTCAAAGCATTTTGAAAACTCCGTCGAATCCGGAACATTCAAAGCATGTCGAAAACTCCGTCGAATCTGAAACTTTCAAAACCCTTCGAAAACTCCATCGAATCCGGAACTTTCAAAGCATTTCGAAAACTCCGTCGAATCCGGAACTTTCAAAGCATTTCGAAAACTCCGTCGAATCCGAAACTTTCAAAGCATTTCGAAAACTCCGTCATATTCGGAACTTTCAAAACCCTTTGAAAACTCCGTCGAATCCGGAACTTTCAAAGCATTTTGAAAACTTCGTCGAATCCGGAACTTTCAAAACCCTTCGAAAACTCCGTCGAATTCGGAACTTTCAAATCCTTTCGAACATTTCGAAAATTTACTCCGTCCCGATTTAAACATGCTTTAAATTCGGAAAATACATCTAGGCATGGAATTTTGCAACCAAAATTTTTATGTCATCTACCCATAGTGTCAATTGAACTACACTCTAGTCAATTTCGACAAAGGCGCATAGCAAAGTCAAAAGCCCCAATCCGGGCACCAAAATCCCTAACTCATTCCTAGTCAAATTCCTAACATTTAAAGAATGCACATTCTTAAAATTAATGGAATTTGAGGAAAGTGTACCTGTCTCTCGATCCCTCCTTTGGATTTGTGGTTCTCCCTAGACGGGTAGAACTCCACCGGGTTCAATGGAAGAGTAATGGTTCGAATGGTCCGAACCAACCGCGTTCTTTCGTCATCGGTCCTTCCATGACTAGCCATTGGTTTCAAATCACCCTCCATGTTGATTTTCCTTCACATATTTGAGCAAACCTCACAATTTGGGAAGAGTTCTCTCCTCTCTTTTCTCTCTTTTTCGCCTGGAAAAATGGAAGAAATGGCCAAAATTTGCTTCAGCCTCGGCGCTGGAATGAACCTGGTCAATTTCAGGTTCAGTCCGGCCGGACTCATTCTATAGCAGAAAGATTCCTTGCCAATTCAGCCCCTCAACTTTTCGCAGTTCCAATTTTACCCCTTTTGGCCCCCAAAAGTGTAAAATTTCCCCAAAGTTAGACATTTCTAACACCCCTATCTCGAGGTCAAGCCCAGTTAGTTTTCACTAACGCTCGTCTCCAGACGTTAAATTCCCAGTTAGTCCTCACTAACGCTCCTCTCCAGACGTTAAATTCCCAGTTAGTCCTCACTAACGCTCATCTCCAGACGTTAAATTCCCAGTTAGTCCTCACTAATGCTCGTCTCCAGACGTTAAATTCTCAATTCCCAGTCGACGTTTGACATTCAAACGCTCACTTCCATCTCAAGTTGACGTTTGACATTCAAACGCTCAATCCCGTCTCCGGACATTCCAGTTACAATTTCGTCTCCCGACGTCAAAATTTCTATTGGTTTTCACCAACGTTCACTTCCCCGGCCGCCAGTCGTAAGCCCGATCGTCCCACCTCAGTGGCCATCAAGGTAAGCCCACACAAAAATCCCTCTTCGGCCATCAAGGTAAGCCCGAACGCTCATCCCCAGCAGGATTCTAAAGAAGAAACGTCAATCCTCCGAGTTGTTAATAACGCCAGTTTAACACAACCATTCCCAGCATTGCCACCCTATTCCCAGCAGGATAAACTTGGCCGTCATCGTAAGTCCAACACTCAAGGCACGAATGCCTTCATCCCAGGATAAACGCATCCAGCAACTCTGGTTTGAGGTGCCACACGCCCTCGTATGATTCAACAGCTCCAGTTTAAGGCGCCACACGCCCTCGCATGTTTCAGCAACTCCATTTTGAGGCGCCACACTGTGAATGTGGTGCCCAAATTTTGGTGTTGGATTCACGCGAGTTTGAAGACATCCGTGTTATTTGAAAAAACGGAGTCGCCACGCCATTTTGATTACCTCAAAACTTTGAAAAAAAGGTTGTTTTATGGGTTCGGAGGTTAAGTTACCCCTTGGGAAGAACGTTTGGCGTTCACCCAAAGTGCCTTGCCGGAGCAAGTCTCCCGAGATTTCATTAATCGTGCTTGCTTGCGTGCTTTCTTTGTGTGCATGTGTTTGGAAATAAAGGGGGAATGTCCCAAGTTGTCTTCCGGACGTACAAACCATTTGTTGGTTGTCGCTCGGGATTCCTTGGAATTTATGTATTTGGGATTATGATCCCGTCCTCATCTTGTGACTTGTGATCATCGCATTTTAAACCTCGGGACCCTCGGGACTTGCGTGATCGAGAGAATGACTCTCTTTGTGGTCAAAGATGAGGTTCTTTAGGAAGGAATGTCCTTAGCCCATCAATCCTACGCTTTAAGACGGTCGAGCTCGTATAGAGGCTTCATACTCATTCTTAAGCGATAATCGGAGATATAGGGTTCAAGGTTATCCTTTTCCTAAAGAAATCATGAACCTTTAATGGAAGGAACGATGCAAAGATGAGAACTTTTACACCGGTCCGTTCCAAGGTTGGGGAAAGGGGGAATGCATGATGAAAAAAAATGACTCCTTAATGAAAAGATGACATTTTTAGTTTTAGCAAATGATGCTTTTTTTGATTGAAAGAAATGATCTTTATGCAAGTGATGCGTAAAGATAGGATTTTTATGCAAATGATGCATTAGAAAAGGTTTTTTTAATGCAAAGGATGCGTTTTATTGAAAAAGATTTGATCTTTATATGCAAATGATGCATGAAGATAACATTTTTATTTGAAAATGGGGGTTTTAGGTGCAAAGGATGCACCTTTATGAAAAAAGACTACATTTTTATGACAAATGAGGTCTTAATGCATGCAAAGGGAAAGGAAATGATAAAGATGTGATCTTTATGAATAAATGCCAAGTCTCAAGCAAGATATATGAATGCAATGAGCAAGTATATCAATTAAAATGCAAGGTTAGGGCGTGAGAGGTTACCAATTGCTTCCTTTGCTTCTTCGGTCGGAGCTAGGAGGAGAGATTGGTCTTGGATCTTCAAGGAGGAGGGAGGGAGCTTCTTGGCCTTCTTCTTCACCTTCTTGAGCCTTCACCAATATTCTTCACGTCTTGGGAGTGACTGATTGTATTGCTATGGATTGTATGTATTGTTGTTGTTTTGAAATGGGTAGAGGAGGCCTCTATTTATAGGCGATGCGGATAAGGCTAATGAAGCCGTGCGAGGCTGCGAGTCCTTTGCAAATGAGGCCGTGCGGTCTTATCCTGAATGACTCAGCATTCTAGAACCATGCAAGGTGGCATTATTCTAGAAGGCTCTTCCTAATTAAGAAAAACGTGTTTCTTAATTAGGAAGGATTCCCTTCAGCCCTAATTTAATTAAAAACAGGTCCGGAATGCTCCCGGAACGCTGGGAAGGTCTGGGGAATTACCGGAAAACTTACCGAAAATGTCGGGAAAATTAGCTTAGGAAGGCATGAGCCAGATTTGGATACTTACGAAGCCCCTCGGCAACGTCACTTGCAAGGCGAGTGGGGTTGTCGATAGAAAAGGATCCGATCGGCGAATGCGAGACGGATTGGGTGACCAAGGTGGTCGAGTGGCTGAACCTTTTGGAAGGCTACCTACGTATCCGGAGGAATCAAGCCGGGCCGTAGTTCGGAAAAGATCGGCAGGGAATGGGGTGTCATATGTGACAAATTGGTGAACCTAAAGTAGGCTACCTACGTATCCGGAGGAATCGAAGCCCCGGATCGTAGTTCGGAATTAGGATCCGGTGGGGAAGGAAGAAGAGAAAGCTGGTCTCTTCTTTGGGGAAATAGAAGAGAAAATGACCTAGGAGGTCAAGCAATTGATCCTATTGGGGATATGCTAGAAGTGACCCAGGTGGTCGGATATCTGAACCTCTATGAGGGGCTGCTTTATCACTGAGGAGTGACAAAGAAACAGGGTGACCAAAGTGGTCGAATGGCTGGACCTTTTATAGAAGGCTACCTACGTATCCCGGAGGAATCAAGCCTTGATCGTAGTTCAAGCATCACTAGATAGTTAGGAACGATGTCTAGGATCCTTGAGATTTTGACAATTCGGAGAGGTTTGTCACCTGAGGAAGCTAGAGCTTATGGCGCTATCTCTTTATGACGGAGATAGAGGTAACTTAAGTTGGGAAACTTGAGCGTACGTCACTATTCGCGGATAGAGGTAGCACAAGTTGGAATGACTCGGGCATACGTCACTATTCGCGGATAGAGGTAGCACAAGTTGGAATGACTTGGGCATACGTCACTATTCGCGGATAGAGGTAGCACAAGTTGGAATGACTTGGGCATACGTCACTATTCGCGGATAGAGGTAGCACAAGTTGGAATGACTTGGGCATACGTCACTATTCGCGGATAGAGGTAGCACAAGTTGGAATGACTTGGGCATACGTCACTATTCGCGGATAGAGGTAGCACAAGTTGGAATGACTTGGGCACACGTCACTATTCGCGGATAGAGGTAGCACAAGTTGAAATGACTTGGGCATACGTCACTATTCGCGGATAGAGGTAGCACAAGTTGAAATTACTTGGGCATACGTCACTATTCGCGGATAGAGGTAGCACAAGTTGGAATGACTTGGGCATACGTCACTATTCGCGGACAGAGGTAACCTGAAGTTGGAATGACTTGGGCATACGTCACTATTCGCGGATAGAGGTAGCACAAGTTGGAATGACTTGGGCATACGTCACTATTCGCGGATAGAGGTAGCACAAGTTGGAATGACTTGGGCATACGTCACTATTCGCGGACAGAGGTAGCACAAGTTGGAATGACTTGGGCATACGTCACTATTCGCGGATAGAGGTAGCACAAGTTTAGAGTTACGACAATTCGGAGGTTGTCACCTAGTGTTATCCCGTTATAACGGAATTAACGGAGGCGGCGGGAATAAAGCTTGATTGCTTAAAGAGATAAGGGATATTTTACGAAAAGATGTTATCTTGGTTAAAAGATAACGGAAATTGCATGCCCAGTGGAAGGTCCGAGGGCGGGATTGTAATTTCTGCTCAGAGCGAATGAAGCCGCCCGGCATGAGATGGAGAAAAAGGAGCCGTACGGCTAGAGACCTGTTTTTTCCAGATTATTTTAAAAACAGGTTTGAACGGGCATTGGGCATTATTGCCGCCCAAGAACTGCCGAGGAAGAGAGAGAGAAAGGAGAGAATTTCTTCAAAATTCTTCAATTCCCTTTACTTCTATCGATTGGAATGGATCCGGAGGGCAATCCCATACCGAGGCAAGCAAGAAGGAACATCTCCGCGGCTGCGAGAAGGAGGAGAAAGGAGCTCGTTCGGACGGAGAGGAAGTATGACTTCCTTACGCCTCCATCGGAGCTTTACCCGGGAAGAAGGGAGCATAAATCAACGAACCCACGATCGGTTGGGGTAAGCATTCTCATTTTGCTCAAATCCAATGATTTTGCTTGATTTTTGAATGATTTAGGGCTTGACCCGAATTTTAGAATTTTTTGAATGATTTTTGAGATGCATGAACAACCTATGAGGCTAAGAATATGCATGTGCAACTTATTTGACAAAAATTATGAGAATGACTCACTTTTTTCTCGCAAAATGAAGTAAGAATGAGAATTTTTCAAAATATGAGACGGAGTTCTTGCCTTGTGCTAGAACTAGGTCAAAATTCTGATTTTCAATGAGAAAACATGATTTTGGAAGATGAAAATGATTCATGCATGCCATTTCTGAAAGAATAATGCTTATGTGCAAAAAATTGTGAAAATTGTGATTTTGTGCCTTAGGAAAGCAATGGGACTTGACATGACGCGTTTCAAGTGATGAAAGATGCGTTTTTGATGCAAAAGATGCTAAAAAGACTTTTGTGAATGATTTTCTTTTGAAAACATGTGCACTCTCTTTTTTTTTGTGAATATATGCATGCTTTTGAAAATGATGAAGGACTGACACTTCTTTTTTTTTCTTTGTGCTTGTCTACAGGAGAACAAGTCTAGAGGACCATCGGAGATAGCGGTTAAGCTTTGGCAGAGGATGCCAGATTTTGAGAAGAATGGGGTGAATCCCAAGAATTTGGTGAGGGCTATCGGCCTGGATGCGTTTGTAGAGGCCATCGGCAGGGGTGTTCACATCACCTCGAAGAGCAAGGGCTTGATCCAGGCCCTTTCGGGATTACGGTGGGACGGTACTCATAGCTTTCACTGGGCTGGGGAGAGGCGCGGTGACTCCTACCGATTTCACGGCTATTGCGGCCTACGAGTTCACGGGAGGCCCGTGACTTGGAGAGACCACATTACGGAGGAGTTCCAGGCTTTGGTAGGGTTTGAGGCGATTCCCGAGGATTGGGTATGGAGACGAGGAATGTCGAGGTGGCGATCCGTAACTGCATGCGGGACTTTGCTGGTAGTGACGTGACTGCCCACCAGCTGGTTAGAGCTTTCGTGTGGTTGATGCTGTCAGTCACTATCTTCGCCAATTCTGGGACGCTAGCTATGACTTGCCTCCTCGACTCTCTGGAGGATGTGGATGGGATAGGGACGGTCTCTTGGGGCAAGGCCGGATTGGCGGAGTTGTACTTCTCGTTGGACATATACAGTCGGAACAAAGCTGCTTCCATGGACTGCTTCTCATTTGCCCTTGAGGTAGTCTCCTTTCTTTTTTTCTTTTCTCTTTTCTGTCTTGAGACTTTTATAAGAGAGAGAATGACCTTTTGATGTTTTGAACATGCGGGCTGGTTTTGCGAGGTGATCGGGTTCTTCCCTTGGAACCCGGCGAGTGATGTCACCATCTTCCACTGCTATGGTTATTTGGAGGGGAGATGCGAGAGATAAATTCACGGGGAAGACCCGGATTACCTTCGATTACAAAATGGTGAGGCCAGTCATCAACGAGAGATGGGCATGACGGAGTGGACTTCTACTCTTGGGGCGGAGTATCCGGAGATCTTCTTTGGGAGATGCCATTGATGTGACGAGGCGAGAGGAGGTGGCTCACCGGGCGACATGTGATGTCATTTACTTGGGGGACCGTTTCTCGAGGGCGGCATGGCCATGTCCCTCCATTGGACGCCATTACTCCACACGATCCTCCCGGCCACGGATCTTTGCGGCCCGGGGATTAGCCGGAGGATGAGATAGCGAGGTACCGAGCGAGGCGTGGCTGCGAGGAGTACTGACATGGACACCCCCTACGGCTGTGTTTGTGGAGCGGCGCTGAGGACGCCACAAAAGCTAGTGAAGCTGGCGGTCACTCGGGGATATGGGGAGGATGAGCCTCGACCGCCGATCCCTCTGCGCATCGTCCTATGTGGTCCATGGAGTGCCGAGGAGGATGAGGATACTGTCCACGATGCTAGGGAGCCCCAGTACACCTTGCCGCTGATAGCTTTGTAAGTGTACTTTTAGGGTCTTTCCCTTTTTAGCTTTCAGATTTTACGCTTTTTGCAATTTTACGAGATTTTACGAGATTTTTCTCTTCTTTTTTCTCGGGTTCATTTCGCACTTACGATAGAGTGGTCGGGCGGAATAGGGGCTGGAAGGACATGTGCCGGTCTCTTACGAGGAAGGCGCTGCGCTTCGAAGGCGGCGGCGGATGCACGGGAGCACAGGCGCAAGAGACGGCACGTCGGGGGCACGGCGTCTACCTCATCGGCCTCGGAGTACTCTTCCCGGTGCCATGCCTCGGGCGGGGACCCAACGGCCCGACGTGCAGGAGCGGTGGGTGAGTACGGGCACGATAATGTCCATTTGTCGACGTGAGCGACCGGGAGGACTTGATGAGGGAGGCTAGCATCTATGAGTTGAGTAGCGATGAGGAGGAAGAAGAATCGGAGGCCTAGGAGGTCTCTAGAATAGATTTGGAACGAAAACAAACAATGAACACATTTGATGCACACTTTGTTTAATTTTTGCTTTATTTGGGCGCCGATGGGGCGAAAACATTGTATTTACATTTCATTTACTTTTCTAATTTATGCTTTCTCAATTTGCATATTATCTGAGCCTTGGGGCGACTTTTTGCTTGGAATTGGAAATTTGGCGGGCCAAAATGATTTATAATGGTATATAAATGCTTGAATGGCTTACGGATATGTTTTTGTACGGGTTTTGGTTGAAAAAGTGGGGTGAAAACTCCCTTGGGCAGCAACTTTGGTTCTTGCAGAATTTTTCTGCAGAGGGCTAATGTAGCCGTGCGGCATGGCCTTGAGGAAAATGAAGCCGTGCGGCTAACGGATTACATGCAGTGGTTATTTTACGAATAAAAGCAAGGCTTGGCCATTTCATTTCATTTTCACTCTAGACTTGTCCCAATTGTTCCCGAGCATATTTTGGACCGAAAAGCACCATCTTTGAACACTTTGCGATGGAGAAGCCCGTCGGATTGCAAAGGGAAGCGAGACCATTTTCTATCCGGTCTTCAATCTTGGGCGAGACATAACTTCCAAAATCACAAGGGACTGCTTGATTCTTCCTTCAAGATCAAGTCTTTATGGCATTTGAGGGATCTCCCGCCCGATTGGGAAGCTGTTGAGAGCCGCGGCAAAGTTACAGGACGTCGGAGACATGTTTCTTGCTTCTCTTACAACAAAATTGTCCCAACGCACGAAGACTTGAGCCTTGATTGGGGGTCCCGAGGCGAGGCTATATCTATTCCGCTGATCGGAGACGTGCCGGTGACGGTAAAGCTTGCATCTTTTCTGCAGATTCCTTTGGGAGAGGCTGAGAGGATGATGGTAGCCCGGATAGGATTGACCTTTCGATATCCGGGCGGGTTTGGGTCTCCAGGATATGGCTGCGACCACGGTGGCTATGGATGCTTTCATTCTCTGCGTATTCTGTTTTGTTCAACTGCTTGAGTCCGTGGGGATCTGTCATAGTGGCCTCTTGGACATGGTCGGAAGGCTGCAGTGCAGGAAGGATATTGTCCCGCTGGTTTTGGGAGAGACATTTCATGGGATCGACAGGATGGCTCGGGAAACCATTTCATGAGGTCAGGGAGTCCGGCTATGTTGACTTTGTGGCTGCGGGGAGAGGCTCGGGGCTTTGCACAGGGCTTTGCCGACTCGGTGCCCTTGGGTGATTTCTCGGAGAGGTGCGCCTAGGCGGCGAGGAACGGGGTAGGCTGGGAGGCGATGATGGCTAGGCTATCCACTTCGGACATCCGTTGGTGGATACCACATTGGAGGTTGCGGACCCGGGGAGGATATTTCAGGAGTCTTATCTTTGTGAGGGTTCCGGGATTCTGTTGGTCATCCTTCTACATACCAGCTTAGTATCCGGGCGGTTTGGGGCTTTACGGGGAGCCTTTGAGTGATTGGGAGGACATCCGGACCATGGAGGTGGTGTCATTGGATATGAGTGATCCAACCGGCTTCTCTTTCTTCTCGAGGGCTTGGACATATCTTGCTTTCCCACCCGGGGCTATCTTCGGGAGCGGGAAGAGCACCATCTTGACCCTTTGTCTACTTGGGTGAGTACGAGAGGGAGATGGGAGCGACTCGGGTTATCTTGGAGGATAGACGTCGAGCTTTATTGGGAGGCGGCTGCGACTCGAGTAGGACTACGAGGGAGGCGAGGCTAAGGCGAGTTGCCATAACCCGGTCGGGTGATTTGGTCCGAGATATGGAGGCTCGGTACAAGAGGTTGTCCGAGGTCGCTCATTTGGCCCGAGGCTCGAGAGGGAGGAGGTGCGGACTCGTGCTCGGATAGAGAGAGCACTCATTGACACGGGGTTGGTAGAGGCTCCGGTGAGGATACCGGAGGTCGGGATGAGGGATACCGACATCATAGACAAAAAGAGGAAGAAGACTCGACGTGGCCGAGGAAAAGGGAAGAAGACCAAAGAAGACTCGGCGAATGACGCGATCGACCAGATCTTTTCTTAGGATTTCCTTATTGCCATTTTGCAAACACATTAGTTTATTTAGGCATTTTATTGTATTTTAGATCTTTTAGCGAGGTTATCGCGAGTCAAGAGGTAGACCGTGCTTGAACTCATCAAGAAGTTTTTAACTTGTAATGAACAAGAAATATTATTTTAGAAATTAGTCAAGACACATTTCATGGAAATTCAAATGTCTTTTTTATTGATCGGGACATATTTCATGGAAACTTAATCGTCCTTTTTATTGTTTAGACCGAACCATATATGGTGCCTACGTTCCCCTTTTACAAGAAAGGCTAAGGGGCTCGAGGTCTACGTAGTTCATTACGGTGAACCAATTTTTTTATGTGCGGCCTGTTTTTGCCTAGACCGCCCTTTTGGGGTTTTCGGCCCTAGGCTGGGCATTACTCTTTTTGCACTAAGATTTTTTTCTCTTTTTTTTTTTATATGTGCAACCATGTCTTTTGCCTAGACCGCCCTTTTTGAGGTTTCGGCCCTAGGCTGGGTATTACTCTTTTTGCACCCTTTTTTTTTTTTTTTTTTTTTTTTTTTTTTTATTAGACATAGTATCTTCGGAGTTTATCACCGTTGATTTGGGTGGACAAAGGGATTGCCATCCAAGTCTGCAAGCTTCATGGCTCCTCCCGATAATATCTTACGCACCACATAAGGGCCGATCCAAACGGGTTCCCATTTTCCCAGGGGGTTGTCTCACGGTAGGGGCTTTACTTTCGGCACTAAGTCACCTTCTTTGATGTCTCGGCCTTGACCTTTTTATCAAACGCTGCGGCCATTCGCCTCTGGTAGGCTCGGGTGTGTTCCATGGCTTTTAGCCTTCTCTCGTCAAGCGGGGCTAACTCATCATGCCGGCTGCGCAACCATTCCACTTCATTGACAACATTGTTTTCCGGAGGACCCTTAATGACGGGATTTCCAACTCCACCGGTAACACTTTGCTTCCATCCCGTAAGTTAGGGCAAAGGAGTTTCTCCTGTGGCTGTTCGACAGACGTTACGTAGCCCCGAGTGCTAGGTGCGGCTTTTCGGGCCAATCACGACCACGGGTGGCCATCTTCCGGATGATCCGCTCGAGTGTCTTATTAGCGGCTTCCACGGCTCTATTGGTCTCGAGTGCATGCGGGGACGACTTGTGGCGAGTAACTCTGAATTCGACGGCGGTCTATCGCAGTCTCCTTCGAAGTGTGACCCATTATCAGAAATGATCTCGTTGGGCACCCCATATCTGCACATTATGTTTTCTTTGATGAACTGGGCCACTTTTCTGGAAGTGAGGACCTTGTAGGACTTGGCCTCTACCCACTTGGTGAAGTAGTCGATGGCTACCAACACGAACTCATGCCCATTGCTTCCTGCCGGGGCTATTTTCCCTATCACGTCAATGCCCCAAGTTGCAAACGGCCAAGGAGTCGTCATGCAGTACAGGTCATGAGGTGGGAGATGGTTGAGATTGGCAAACCGCTGGCACTTGTCGCAGGTTCGGACGTGCTGGACGCAGTCTGTCTCCATGGAGATCCAGTAGTAACCCATTCTGAGGATCACTTGCATCAGGGCTCTGGCATTCATGTGAGGACCGCAGGGACCATTGTGGACTTCGGTCATCAACTCTTTGGCCCTTTCTTGGGTGACACATAAGAGGAGTGGTCCTTGATACCGCTTCTTGTATAGGTTGCCTCCTAGGATGACATAATGGGAGGCCAACCTTTTCAGGGCTCGCAAGCTTTTGGCTCTGACACCTTCTTTTGGTTTACCTTCTCCGTCTCTGAAAGCTGATTCTCCGTCTTTGAGGAATTGGTAAATCTGATTGTACCAAGGTTCCTTTATGGGCTCGGGTCCCAGGTCCACTTCACAACAGAAGGCTGGGGCTTCTCTTCTACCCACTCTGAAGGGCTTTATGGCTTTTCCCTCGGGGATCTCTACCAATGAGGCTAGAGTAGCTAAGGCATCTGCGAATCTGTTCTTTTCCCTCGGCAAGTAGTGGAAAGTCACTTCTCTGAACTGTCCAGTCAACTCCTCCATATGGGCATGATACCGTTGCAGATTAGGGTCCACAGTCTTCCACTTGTTGGAGACTTGGTTGATGATCAGGGCCGAGTCTCCGTAAACTTCGAGCTCCTTGACATTTCTTTCTAAGGCAGCCTCCAAACCAGCAATGCGGGCTTCATACTCGGCGACATTGTTCGTGGCGGAAAGTTCAACTTGAGGGCTATGGGGGTATGCTCATCTTTCGGATCGACCAATAGCATTCCTACACCATTTCCTCTTTTGTTAGCGGCTCAGTCAAAGAACAATTGCCATCTATTTTCGAGCTCAACCGCAAAGATCCCTTCATGCAGGAAATTGGGGTTCGGGCCCTCTGTCTTCATTCTTGCGGGAAATTCGCCGGGTGATCGACAATGCTTGACCCTTGATGGCCTTTACGGTCACATAGTTGATGTCGTATTACGCTAAGAAGAAGGACCACTTCGCTAAACGCATTGAGAGGGAAGGCTTGTCAAAGATGTACTTGATGGGGTCCATTTTCGAGACCAAATTCACGGGGTGGGCTTGCATATAATGCTTCAATTTGCCGACTACCCCGGACCGATCTGCACAGGTCTTTTCACATGCCGAGTAATTGAGCTCACTACCCTGTAGCTTCCGGTGACAAAGTAAATGGCGTTTCTACCCGAGAGTCTTTCTTCTCTTGGGCAAGCATAGCTCCAATGCCGTGTACGCGACAGTGAGATAGAGCGAGAAGAGGTTTACGTCTATGCTGGGGCATAGTACCGGGGATGTACTAAGTATGCCTTGATCTCGGTCAAAGGCATCTTGGCATTCTTCGGTCCATTCTCGTGTCCACATTCTTCTTCATGAGCTTGAAGATGGGCTCGCACATAGTGGTCAACTGATTGTGAAACGGCTTGGTGATGTCTTGCGGTTGCCCATAAAACTCTTGACCTCTGTCTGGGTTTGAGGTGGCCTCATATCCATGATGGCTTTGATCTTTCGGGGGTCAACTTCTATACCTCGCTCCGTGACCATGTACCCAAGCATTTTTCCCCTTGTCACTCCGAAGGTGCATTTAGCAGGGTTTAGTCTCATGGAATGTTGTCTCAACCTCTCAAAGAATTTTCGTAGGTCAACAAAGTGCTGCCCACCTTCTCCTTTGGAGTGGATTATCATGTCATCTACGTAGACCTCAATCTCCTTGTGGATCATGTCATGAAAAAGCGCGGTCGCTGCCCTTTGGTAAGTAGCCCCGGCATTCTTGAGCCCGAATGGCATTACTGTATAACAGTAGGTTCCCCACGGTGTGGTGAAGGCTGTCTTTTCTTGGTCTTCCTCGGCCATCTTGATCTGGTTGTAGCCTGCAAAACCATCAACGAAGGATTTGACTTCGTAGTTGGCGGTGGAGTCCACCGGGATGTCTATGTTTGGCGAGAGGGTAGTCGTCTTTGGGGTGCCTTGTTCAGATCTCGGAAATCCACACGAGCGCACCTTCCCATTGGCCTTGGTTACGGTCACGATGTTGGACAACCATGTCGGGTATTCAATAACTACGATGAACCCTACCCGCAGTAGCTTCTCAATTTCTTCTTTGACTGTAGAGACCATTCCGGCTTAATCTTTCTCAGTTTACATTTACTGGCTTAGCATACGGTGCTAGAGGGATTCTGTGTTCTACTATCGAACTGTCTAGCCCCGGCATATCTTTGTATGACCATGCAAACACGTCGACGTATTCTACGAGCGGCTCGATCAATCTGTCCCTTTCAACCCCCTGGAAGAAGCTTCCAATTTGTGTCTCTTTAGGTTCCTCAATAGTACCCAAGTTCACACTTATCAAAACCTCCTCGGCAGCTTGGGCCCGGTTTTCCTCTTTTTCCGAAACCCGCTTAAAGATTTCTTTAATGTATTGTTCGTTTAGTGTGTTTGCATCTTGTTCAAATGATTCATTATTAAGCGTTGTTAAGTTTTGAGTTAATTTATCATTTGTTAAGTTGGCAATAAGAGGATAATCGTAAAGATTTGTCATTTCATTCAAGATAAGGGGAAAGATGACATCGATTACATTTTCATAATCCTCGGGCGTGAGGCCTTCGGATGACTCCGAGGACTGGAATTCGAAGATTCCCGACTCGACCGAATAGACAACAACGACTCTGGACCTACGCTACTTATTGACTCAGGGGGACTTGACAAGGGTTGGACCGGGATCTCACTCCTTCTTGCTTGTTGCCACAGGGAGTAAGCGATCTTGTCGGCGTTGTCATTTGATTGTGCACTCTGTGGATCATTATTGCCTTTGTCGACACCAATTCCATAGGAAGTACTTACCGATCTCGGCGAGAATCTCCTTTACGAACTTAACTTCATCCATTTGTACCTCCGGGCGGTAGGACCGGTTGTGCTTTCAAAGATCTCGAGATACGGCTCTCTTCATCCCAAAAGTCTTCTCGGCTTGTTCACTCTTCTCTCTACCTTTTCCCAAACAGGGGTTGGGAATGATCCTCGGGAGTAGTAAGAGCCATTACAAATACATTATGCTCATCATGGGTGATGAAGGGTTCTCGGAGAGACTTTCATTAACATGGCTTGTTTTACTTCAAACTCGCAATCTTCATAAGTGAGCCTTTCTTACGTAATCTTGACCATGGTTACCGGTTCGATGTCGTAGAAAAGAGGCCGAGCTCTTAGACAACATTAACGAAATCGCTTCCGACTATGGGTCCAAACCGTCCCTCCATGGCGGCGGCATTAATCGATCTTTCCATTTCCCTTGTAATTCAAAGCATAAGGAATATTGAATTTCAGGATATCTATGACCTCTGGATTTCCAAAACCATTTCCATTCGTTCCTCCGAACTCGATCATGTTGACTCGATTGTTAGCGTGAAGAGGATTCTTGACCACATTGGGACCCCGAGGTGGTTCTAACTTGCCTTCTTCAACTAGGCGAGAGATCGGGAGCTTCGGGTAGGTGCAATCATTAGTGTTATGGCCATGATAATTGTGAAAGCGACGGTGTTTGGTCTCGTCCATTCTCGATACTGGGGTTCTGGGTTTCCAGCTTTTCCAAAGGTCTCGATGAGTCCTTGGGCTACCAAACCGTCGAAGACCTTTTTCTAGTGGCATTCCGAAATCTTCGGCGGTATAGAAAGGGAGCTTTGGCTTTGCAGCGGCTTGGCCTCGCATTCCGTCCCGCTTTCTCATTCTCGAATGTAATTAACAGCGCCAATCACTTCTTTTCCTTTCACGGTGACACTGGGGCATTTGACACCGGTGCTTTGTAGCGGTAAGAACCGGTTGCCTCGTGGCCGGGGCCATATTGAAGGCATTCTCAAACTTGGTGCCGGCATTTACCATTGCCCGAAGGTCAGGGATAGTAGTAATTGCCAAGTTGAACTCTTAGTTGAGGTTTCAAGCAAGATTGGAAGATCTCCATCTGTTCCTCTTCATTGAGTGGGGTCATCATTTCACCGAGCTTCCAATTCCATCTCTTGTAGAGATTCACTTACATCGGCTCATCCGAACGTTGTAGGGTACCCCGTAGGTCATTCCGCTGGTTTCCCAATTCAAATTGGCCTTATACTTTTCTAGGAACGCTTCCTTGATGCGGTCCCAAGTAGCTCGGGCCTCTGGTTTCACATGCAGGAACCACCTAAGAGCCGAACCTTTTAATGATAACCGAAAATGATCGGCCATTTGTTGCCGTGTACAATCTTTGGCTCTCATGGCAAGAATGTAGCTTTCAATGTGAGTCCGGGGACAATCGGTGCCGTTGAACTTTTCAATTTCTCGGCATTCGGAATTTTGGAGGGAGAGGGACAACTTTGCTGGGATCAGTGATCTGGTATGCTGTCCTCTTGGTGTCTATTTCCCCAAACTTCTCTTGCATGGACCTAACTTGTTCCATTAGCCAAGCCATGTCGGAGTCGGGGGATGGTTTAGGATTGCTTGATTCCGGAGAAGGCTTATCCGATTTGGGTGGAAGGACAAGAGGTGGCACAGTGGTAGCTGGTACCAAGGCTTGGGGATCTTTGGAGGGGAAATAAGTGTAAACTTGACCAGGTCCCGTGTTCCCATGAGATCGGCCTGGAGGCATAGGAATTAGGCTCATAATTTCCGAAGTAGGAAAAAGGATAGGGAACCTCTGGGGTCTTGTTGGCAAAGTTGGAGGTGGAAGATCTGCTGTGGCAGGACCTGAATTGAAAGGATCATTGAGCTGATGTTGAGGCCTAGGGAATGCCTGGGATGGCCCATACGGGGGAGAGGGAGTGAATCCCATGGGGTAATGCAGAGGCCGCGTAATCGGGATAGCCGAGGCGTTTGCTCTCTGTTGATAGGGAACAAAGCCGGGTCTCATTTGAGGAGGTGAGGGTGTCGGGACCCCTGATGGCTTGAGATGTTGGAAAGGATCCGAAGAGGGGTAATCCTGGGATAAGGGATCGTATGAGGATGGAGGAGGGCATTGGTTATAGGTTGATGGAGCCGAGATGGCCGCTTCGGAGGCTCATCTTCTATCATCACCAAGGAACCGTTGGGCTCGACCACTATTTGAACTCCATGACGGCGAAGCGCTTCAATGAGCGTGGCTTGCTGTTCCTCATGGGCCTTACGACTGTTTTCCAGGGCTAAGGTTAGCTCTTCTTCCCTAGTCATTCGGTTACCCAAACCAAAGATCGTTCTCCGTCAAATCGGCCATTCGACTCTCGAAACCGAGGATTCTCGCGAACCTGCTCGAGGATTCTCGCGCTAACAAGTCGTCGACCCGGTGTTCTCACCCACTTCGTTCTCGCAATGGGAAAGGGATAGGAAAGGTTTAGACTCGGGGTAGGTGTTTAGCCGAAGGCTCGTGCAATATGCAAATTAGAATCTTCAAGTTTACTTAAAATGTTGTCTTTTATTAATATCTATTTGGTTGGAAAAGGGGTTACGCCCTTCTTTTTTTCACAACTACTCTAGATCCCGGATCGTGGGTTCCGTCACTACGTCTATAAGCCCCTCATATTCCACTGTATTTCGACCTCCCGTGGTGGATGCCCGGCGAGGGTCCTATAGGGCACGCGGATCCCACCGACCGAGAGTAAAGAACGCTCCTATCGGGTCTAGCGGGTCATAGGACCTTTCAACGCACGAGCGATGCGGATTACGGTCAAGGCAATACCGGAAAGTCTCGTCTCTCTGCCTTGACGGATCTTTGACAGAGTTTCGCTTGAGCGAATGACGGTTTCTGACCTTCGGTAATGTCCGAGAGAATAATAGGCATGGGTCGGGCGGTAAAAAGCCGGATGACACAGTATCACATTGAACTTCGTTGCATACACGGTGCGTGAGTTGGAATCGAAGTCAATGCCGGTCAAGATCTTGCCAATTTTTCCTTGTCGGAATTTTGGCAGAGCTTCGCTTGAGCGAAAGATCTTTTGATTTTTGGCAAAGACTCGGTCCTGACTCTTACGCATTCCGTGCGGGTCAAGGTCAATAGTCAATGTCGGAGTCAAGATTCCACCGATTTTTCCTTGTCGGAATTTCGGCAGAATTTCGCTTGAGCGAAAATCTTGGCTTCCGTTATGAGCTAAGGCTTGATCTTTACGTGGGTATGCAACTGGGCTATATGACACGGACTAGACCAAAAACCAACCAAAAGTCACGGTTTTTTGAAACGTGTGACACGGACTGTGCATTGGTCGACACTGGCTGCCATGGGGAGGTTTGGATGATTCCGTGCGCGCCCGGGAGCATCGTAAGGCCTGTCCGTGATCGCACTGAACCACCCTCGGGTTTGAAGGACGTGCGTGCAAAAGTGTACAGGATATATCAGGTGCGCGTAGTGTGCGGTCTCCTAAAAATGTTCCTTTTTGAGTTAAAACAGAGATTTTCATAAATGTGATTTAAAGGAATGATTTTTTGGGACGGGGAAGAATGCAACACATAAGCACGTAAATTTTCTGGGAGCCCCAGTCAGTCATGGAGCTGAGTAGCCCCAAGCTGCTAGGACTGCCAGATTAACCATGATTTTTCCTGGTGGAATTGCCACTGAGGTCGCCCGGTCAGAATCCAAGGAGGATTGAGCCGTACGACTGCATGGATCAATTTTCCAGGTTCCACTCCTTTTGCAATTTTTCGGGTTATTTCCCGTTCAAAGTATGCACAGATTCCAAGATGCAAATGATGCAATGCATGGTAAAGAAAGCAAGCACGATTAATGAAATCGGCGATGGGAGTCTAACCCGCTCAAAGGGAAAAGCTTTCTTCTATTTTTTTCAAAATTGTTTTTTTTTTCGAAAAGGGATAATGGTACGTGGATTGTTAAACCACCGGTTATCCCAACTCCCACGTCAGGGAGTGTACAGGAAGGGTAAGTGGTTTCCACCTATATACCGAGTATCGCTTTTTGTTTTGAAAATAGAAGCTTTTCTCCTTTGGGATATTCCCCAGCGGAGTCACCAAACTGTGAATGTGGTGCCCAAATTTTGGTGTTGGATTCACGCGAGTTTGAAGACATCCGTGTTATTTGAAAAAACGGAGTCGCCACGCCATTTTGATTACCTCAAAACTTTGAAAAAAAGGTTGTTTTATGGGTTCGGAGGTTAAGTTACCCCTTGGGAAGAACGTTTGGCGTTCACCCAAAGTGCCTTGCCGGAGCAAGTCTCCCGAGATTTCATTAATCGTGCTTGCTTGCGTGCTTTCTTTGTGTGCATGTGTTTGGAAATAAAGGGGGAATGTCCCAAGTTGTCTTCCGGACGTACAAACCATTTGTTGGTTGTCGCTCGGGATTCCTTGGAATTTATGTATTTGGGATTATGATCCCGTCCTCATCTTGTGACTTGTGATCATCGCATTTTAACCTCGGGACCCTCGGGACTTGCGTGATCGAGAGAATGACTCTCTTTGTGGTCAAAGATGAGGTTCTTTAGGAAGGAATGTCCTTAGCCCATCAATCCTACGCTTTAAGACGGTCGAGCTCGTATAGAGGCTTCATACTCATTCTTAAGCGATAATCGGAGATATAGGGTTCAAGGTTATCCTTTTCCTAAAGAAATCATGAACCTTTAATGGAAGGAACGATGCAAAGGTGAGAACTTTTACACCGGTCCGTTCCAAGGTTGGGGAAAGGGGGAATGCATGATGAAAAAAAATGACTCTTTAATGAAAAGATGACATTTTTAGTTTTAGCAAATGATGCTTTTTTTGATTGAAAGAAATGATCTTTATGCAAGTGATGCGTAAAGATAGGATTTTTATGCAAATGATGCATTAGAAAAGGTTTTTTTAATGCAAAGGATGCGTTTTATTGAAAAAGATTTGATCTTTATATGCAAATGATGCATGAAGATAACATTTTTATTTGAAAATGGGGGTTTTAGGTGCAAAGGATGCACCTTTATGAAAAAAGACTACATTTTTATGACAAATGAGGTCTTAATGCATGCAAAGGGGAAGGGGAATGATAAAGATGTGATCTTTATGAATAAATGCCAAGTCTCAAGCAAGATATATGAATGCAATGAGCAAGTATATCAATTAAAATGCAAGGTTAGGGCGTGAGAGGTTACCAATTGCTTCCTTTGCTTCTTCGGTCGGAGCTAGGAGGAGAGATTGGTCTTGGATCTTCAAGGAGGAGGGAGGGAGCTTCTTGGCCTTCTTCTTCACCTTCTTGAGCCTTCACCAATATTCTTCACGTCTTGGGAGTGACTGATTGTATTGCTATGGATTGTATGTATTGTTGTTGTTTTTGAAATGGGTAGAGGAGGCCTCTATTTATAGGCAGTCTGGATAAGGCTAATGAAGTCGTGCGGCTGCAGGTCCTTTGCAAATGAGGCCGTGCGGTCTTATCCTGAATGACTCAGCATTCTAGAACCATGCAAGGTGGCATTATTCTAGAAGGCTCTTCCTAATTAAGAAAAACGTGTTTCTTAATTAGGAAGGATTCCCTTCAGCCCTAATTTAATTAAAAACAGTTCCGGAATGCTCCCGGAACGCTGGGAAGGTCTGGGGAATTACCGGAAAACTTACCGAAAATGTCGGGAAAATTAACCGGAAGGCATGAGCCAGATTTGGGTACTTACACACACGCCCTCGTATGATCCAGCAACTCCGGTTTGAGGCGCCACACGCCCTCGTATGATCCAGCAACTCCGGTTTGAGGCGCCACATGCCCTCGTATGTTCAGTAACTTCGGTCTGAGGCGCCACACGCCCTCGAAGGTTTCAGAAATCCCAGGTTCAGATGCCTCACAATAGTCTCCATTCAGGTCCAGGTACCTCGCGATGGTCTCTTTCAGGTTTAGACGCCTCCCAACAGTCTCGCTCAGGTCAAGGTCCCCACGTGCGGCTCCTTGCACCTACGAACTACGATCGGCTTGATTCCCGCTCGGGATACGTAGGAATCCTTTCGCTAAGGGTCCAGCCAACTGACCGCCCAGGTCTCTTTCAAAGTAAGGCATCTCGATTTGGATCCTTATCTTTTTTCAACGACCCCACCTCCTTCGGAAGTGACGTCGCTGAGGGGCTAACTGTAAGTACCCAAATCCGAATTGTTAAATTTGTTAGAAAGTTAACCCAAATCCATTAACTGGCCTGCTCCAGGTTAACCGGAACCCGTTAAGCTCCCCGTTGCCAAGCCAACGAGATGTCCCGGGACTGCCCCGAGCATCCCAACGTCGAAGCATACTCAACACACGTCGTCACACGTAAAAGTACGGCTGTCCCTGAAAAATGCACTTTTCGGCACTTTCCGGGGGCATTTCGGACATTTTCCGGACTGTTATTTTAAAAACGGACAAAACCAGGAATAGTGGCACGAACTCCCACAAGGCTGGTGAGTCATGGGACACGTGGCTTGCATACCACAGCCCTCTAGTCACCTTTCAATCAAATTCAGAGTAAAAAGACAAAAATACCTCTGGTATGCAGTCTCAGTCCGGCCGGACTCATTTGCAGGAAATCTGGAATTGCCAGCAAGCCCCTCCAATTTCCAAAGTTTCACAAAACCCCCTGATTTCACTCTAAGTCCGTCCGGACTCATGCTGAAATTTCACCTATAAATACAAGGGCTGTCAAAGCCATTTACAACAACAAAAACTCACTCCATTTTCACCCTAAGCGATGGCCTAAACTGGTTCCACTCTCCCCGAGCCCCAATTTTACCTCGTTTTGCATGAAAACTCCGTATTTTGATCAAATACGACCCCCGCCACCTCAAAACACCGTTCCAAACACACTTTCGTATCCCGTATATGCCCCCCGAGCCAAAGGAGCCGACCCTAGCCATAGGTAGCTCCCTCTCTCTCTAAAACTCTCGTTCCGTCTCGATTTACGTGTCAGTCGCTACAACCGTTTCGGACGACACTTTTGAAATGTAGACGCCTCCGTCTAACGGGGTCCGATACGTTTTAGCCCTTAGATCCTCTTCTCTTCCCGTAAGAGAAGTAATCTCGGGTTAAAACGGCGTTCCGACCCCGTTCCGTTTACTTTTATGTCATTTACCAATTCCGGATCGTTTGATCCGTCGATCGTCATTTAAATTTCTATCATTTACAATTCCGGACCGTTTGATCCGTCGAACGTCATTTACTTTCATGCAACTTTACTCTTCCGAGCTGTTTGGCTCGTCGATCGTCCTTTACAAATTTCGGACCGTTTGATCCGTCGATACCGCATTTAAATACTGTCATTTACAAAGTTCGGCCCGTTTGGATCGTGATAGTATTTACTTTTCAAAGTCCGATTCGCAACCCGATTCGTTGATCGCATATCATTTAATGCCTTTTTCCCTTAAAAATGCTAACAATGTAATGCCCGGTTAAAAACCGGAGTTCGACCTACGAACTCTCTTTCAAAATGCGCGAAATGACGTTCGGCATCCAAACGCTCATCTTCAAACTTAAAAGCCGACTTTTGACATTCAAAAATCATTTAATACGTTTTTCCCGTAAAATCGTTAACAATGACACGCCCGGTTCAAAACCGGAGTTCGACCTACGAACTCTCTTTCAAAACGCGTGAAATGACGTTTGGCATCCAAACGCTCATCTTCAAACTCAAAATCCGACGTTTGACATTCAAACACTCTTTTCTTAAAAGTCAACATTTGACACTTAAGATAAACAGTTAAAATCAGCATTCGCGCTACTTTTCCTAAAACTTCAAAACTGACGTTTGTCATTCAAACGCTCGTCTTTTCAAACAAGATCACCTAATCAACGTTTGACATTCAAACCAAGATAAAGCTTGTCATTCAAGCCCCCATTTCAAAATGCAAACACACACACACACGCACACATTTTTGAGAAAGGTAGAAAGACTCGTCATACGAGGCATTTCAGGTGATCTCGTAATACTCTTTCGGAAACGTAACGTGACCTCCGAACCTAACAATCTCTGGTACTCAAAAAGCTTTTTAATCGTTTTTGCTGCCAATAAAAATGACCCCCTATTTTCAAAGCCTTTTCCTAAGTTTTTGCTACCAATAAAAATGACACCTTTTTCAAACAATAGCCGTTTCTCAACGTTTGGGCTCAGAACACAAAAACCGTGTGGCGACTCCTCTCCCTTCCCGAAAAGCGAGGTCTCAGACACCAACCCTCCGCGAAAGACAACCTCTTTTCGCCGCGCGCGAAATCCGGGTAATTTCAGTGCTCCTTCTTCTCCCGAACACAACAAAACGAACGGATTGTTCAAAGGATTTTTCTTGATTAAATGGGAGATTTTTAAGTAGGAAAGATCAAGGGTTTGGTTTTGGTCCAAGGTTGAGCTGAGGAATTACTTTGTTAAAATGAAGCTTCTCAAATTCATTTCCATGGATAATCATCACTATTTACACCTAACCTCCTTCAACCTATTAAACCCTTTCCACATTAAATCCTTTATGTTATACTTTTTACACCCAAGCACCTCAACGATCATAATAAGTTAATAATAAATTTTCAAAAGTTACCATTTTAACTACACACTTCTAAAATTTTCAATAAGACATTAAATAATGATTTTTTTAGTTTGTTAACATTTTTAATATATCATATAAGTTATAAAATGCTAACTAACACATAATTATTACCAATCAAATGCAACACATCTAATTAAATGAAATTCACTCCAAATATATATACCTAAGCATGACTCTAAATAGAACCTAGGATTAGGGTCAAGACATTCACTCCCCCTAAAAGAAAATTTGACCCGGATTTTAACTTACTTACCTAGAAGGTCAAATAACCAAGGGTATTTCCGCTCCATCTCTTCCCGGAGCTCCCAAGTAGATTCTTCCACATCGTGGTTTCTCCAATCAACTCTCACAAGAGGAATACTCTTATTTCTCAGTTCTTGCACCTTGGTATCAATAACTTGAACCGATTGCTCCACGTAAGACATATCCGGCTCTATGTCTTCGGGAATCCGCGGTAACACATGAGAAGGATCATATACATACTTCCGAAGCATGGACACATGGAACACACATGCATTTTCCCAAGAGATAAAGGTAAATCAAGACGATAGGCAAGATTCCCAACTCTTTCCAAAATCTCAAAAGGACCTACGAACCGGAGCAAACTTACCCTTCTTACCATACCTCCTAATCCCCACTTTAGGTGAAACCCATAGGAACACAAAGTCTCCCTTCTGAAACTCAAGATCTCGCCGCCTCTGATCTGCATAGCTTTTCTGTCTACTCTGGGCCGTAATCAATCGGTTCCGAATAAGCTTGACTTTCTCAACTGAATCCTGAACCATATCAATACCCCAAATATTAGCTTCCCCAACTTCATCCCAACAAATCGGAGATCTACACTTCCTCCCATACAAGGCTTCATAAGGGGCCATCTCAATACTCGACTGATAGCTATTGTTGTAAGAAAACTCAACAAGAGGCAAATGAACGTCCCAAGAATCCGAGAAGTCAACTGAACAAGCTCGCAACATATCTTCAAGAATCTGAATTTTTCTCTCGGATTGGCCATCAGTCTGAGGATGGAATGCGGTGCTGAATCTCAATTATGAACCCAAAACCTTTTGCAGCGCTTGCCAAAATCGGGAAGTAAATCGAGGATCACGATCTGACACAATGCTAACCGAAACCCCATGCAATCATACTATCTCCTGAATATATAACTTGGCAAGCCTCTCCATCGAATAACTAATGTCAATCGGTAGGAAATGAGCGGACTTCGTCAATCTATCCACAGTCACCCATACGGCGTCATGCTTCCTACTAGTACGAGGCAATCCTGTGACAAAATCCATCATAATATGCTCCCATTTGCACTCCGGAATCTCTAACGGATGAAGCAACCTGGCGGGTCTTTGATGTTCCGCTTTAACTTGTTGACACGTCAAATACTTGGACACATAATCCCCTATTTCTCTCTTCATGTTGTTCCACCAAAAATGTTGCTTCAAATTTTGGTACATCTTCGTACTCCCGGGGTGAATGGTATACTTGGACTTATGGCCTTCATCTAGAACTTGGCGCTTCACCTCATCAATATTTGGCACACACAATCGGCCTCTAAATGTCAACACTCCATCGGGACTAAGGGAGAACTCCTTGAAATTTCCATCCACGATCTGATCCACAACTTTCTTCAACTCTAAATCACCCTTTTGACCCTCCTTTATTTGTTGAATCAAGCTTGGTAAGGCACTCATGCTTGCATAGATAGCTCCATGCCTTGACTCTCGGGGACACCAATCTCGATCATCCTCCACCATCTTCTATTCCCAAACCATCAATGAAGCGACATAAGATTTCCTACTGATAGCATCCGCCACCACATTCGCTTTGCCCGGGTGATAAGAAATAGTACAATCATAATCCTTCAACAGCTCCATCCATCTCCGCTGTCTATTGTTCAACTCCTTTTGCGAGAAAAGGTACTTCAAACTTTTATGATCCATGAAGATATCAAACTTTGCTCCGTAAAGGTAATGCTTCCATTTGTGCAAGGCGAAGACGATAGCTACAAGCTCCATATCATGTGTCGGCTAGTTCTGCTCACAAGAAGTCAACTTCCTCGAGGCATACGCAATAACCTTCCCATTTTGCATCAATACACACCTTAAACCCTCCTTTGAAGCATCACAATAAATAACCAACCCATCATTCCCATTTGGTAAAACAAGGACATGTGCCGATGTCAACCTCTTCTTCAATTCCTCAAAACTAGCTTGACACTTTTCATTCCATACAAAAGGTATATTCTTCCGAGTCAATTGAGTCAACGGAGTAGCAATCTTTAAAAACCCTTTTATGAATCTTCTATAATACCCGGCTAACCCCAGAAAACTCCGAATCTCAGTAACTGATTCCGGCCTCTTCCAACTAACTACGGCTTCAATCTTGGAAGGATCAACTGAAATTCCGTTCTTTGACACAACATGGCCCAAGAAAGAAACCTCCTCAAGCCAGAATGCACACTTACTGAACTTGGCAAATAACTTCTTATCTCGTAGCACTTCCAACACCATTCACAAGTGTTATTCATGCTCCTCCCGAGACTTAGAATAGACCAAAATATCATCAATAAACACCACAACAAAAGTATCAAGATAGGGTTTGAAAACCCGATTCATCAAATCCATGAAAATAGTTGGAGCATTCGTTAAACCAAAAGGCATAACAAGGAATTCGAAATGTCCGTACCGAGTACGAAAAGCTGTCTTGGAAACATCCTCCGGACAAACCTTCAACTGATGGTACCCGCTTCTTAAATCAAGCTTAGAAAAGACTGTCGCACCTTGAAGTTGATCGAATAAATCATCAATATGAGGTAGAGGGTATTTGTTCTTCACCGTCACTTGGTTCAACTGTCGGTAATCAATGCACAATCTCAATGACCCATATTTCTTCCTAATAAATAATATCGGAGCTCCCCATGGCGAGACACTCGATCGGATGAACCCCCGATCAAGCAATTCCTGCAACTGAGCCTTCAACTCTTTCAATTCAGCTGGGGCCATTCTATAAGGTGCCTTGGATATTGGAGCTGTACCCGAAAGCAAATCAATCCCAAACTCTATCTCCCTATCCGGAGGCATCACATATTCAGAAGAAAACACATCCGGAAACTCCTTAACTATCGGTACATCCCCAAATTCAGGCAACACCTTAGTAGTATCCAGGATACTAGCTAGGAATCCGGTACAACCACGAAGCAATAACTTCCTAGCTTTCACATAATAAATGACACGAATAGTCCCAACCGAAGGAATAGCCTCAAAAACAAACTTAGGCATATTCGGGACTGAAAAGGTAACAACCTTCTTATGACAATCGACTAAAGCATGGTATTTTCTTAGCCAATCCATACCCAAAATAACATCAAAATCATGCATGGGCAACACTACCAAATCAGCATGTAACACATGATCACATATATACACATCACAGGCACGTAACACCTCATCGGTTGCCAAACACTCTCCCATCGGAGTTGACACTTCTAGCACATAAGGCATAGACTCAACAGAAACATGCAATTGCTATGCAAAATGCATGGACATATAAGAATGGGATGAGCCAGGGTCTATAAGTGCATGTGCTCTTATACTTGCTATAAAAATAGTACCTCCGATGACGTTGGAGGAATCTATCGCTTGCAGTTGATTCACCGCGAAGACCCGACCCTGAACCTTAGGCCTTCCTGAAGAATCCCTCTTTTGTCCTTAAGAAGTACCGGCACCACTCGCGGATGCTTGCTTCTTTGGCTTTGTACAATCTTTTTGAAAATGCCCCAAATGCCCACAACTCAAACATTTCCCTTGTTTCTTCCAACACTGCTCCTCTACGTGTCCCTCCCTCTGACAATAAGTACAAACTTTCTTTGGTGCATTCCCCGGAGTCATACCCTGCCTTCAACCACCAGACTGACCTTGCGGCTGCCCTCTAAACTGTGATGTTGATCCTTGCCCTCCTCGATTATCTTGACCCTGTTGTTGTGGTCTACTTTGTCCTCCTTTCCTTCCCGTACTAACCCCTTCTATTTTCCTCTTATGCTCTTCAATGTCGTGATCCACATGATATGTACGATCCACGACATCTTGAAAATTTTGAAACTTATGGGCCACTAACGGCGTTCGGATCACTGTCTTCAAACCCCAAACAAACCTCATGGCCTTCCTCTCCTCGGTCGCCACCAAATGAGTGCAATACCTTGATAAGTCCGTGAAATTAGCCGCATACTGAGCCACGGTCATCATATTCTGCTCCAGGTTAAGAAACTCTATCTCTTTCTTGTCTTGATCCTCGGTTGGAATAAAATGTTCTTTGAATTTCCTTACAAAATTCTCCCATGTGTACGGAACATGGGCCTCGTCCCAACTTGATTTTAAAGTTCTCCACCAATGTTCCGCCGCACCCGAAAACTTGTAAGCCGCAAACCTGACTCGTTCATCCTCGGTACATCTCAACACCTCAAAGATCTTTTCCACAACCTCAATCCATCTTTTCGCCTTTGCCACATCCGGCTCACCATCATAACCGATAGGTTTCAACTTCAAAAACTGATCCAATCCCACCCTGGGCGCTGCTTGTTCTCCTTGCTATCTTTGGTCATTCATAGCTTTCATAGCCGCCTCTAACATTCCTTGGAACATATCTCGGGTCTCCTCCCTTACATTTCCCAGGCCTAAAGGTCTGCTCGGATCTCCTTCTGCTCCTGCCATAACAAATGAGTACCTGCATAAAACATTTAACATCACTCACTCAATCCATACTACCCTCCTAGGTCACGTAGTCACTCTATACTATATAAACCTAAGGCATTGATACCAACTGACGCACCCCAAACCATGAACCTACTTGGCCACACGCCGGGACACGCTTTAAAGATGCCATAAAAAAAACTTTTGAAATGTCCTTTCCAAAATATGTCAATTTCAAAACCTGCTTAACATTAAGAAAACTTTCCTAACTTACCATTAAAGGTAAAACCATTCAACTTTTAAAACTAACTCACACCACTTTCAAACCATTTACAAACCACTCACAACTTATTTACAAACCAAGAAACATAGTTCCCAAATTGAAAAATATTTACAAAGCCTTTAAAAGTTGCAAAATAAAGACAACATGTTAAAGTCTCGAAATGCTACCCAAGGGTATACATTTACATAATGTATCCTTACCAAATACCTTCCTCAACAAAATCCCCACTAGGCGCCCTCTCGATGCTCAACGTGACCTAGCCCTTGGCTCGGCTCTATCTAAGAAAGTAATAAAAGGATGGGGTGAGAAAAATCTCAGCAAGTTATTATATATGCAACAATATGATATGCAATCACATTAGGAAGCATATAACAACAAATAATCATATATATATCACATTCTTATCAATACAAAGAAAGATATATATACATATAACACATAAGTGCAATAATGTAACACTTAGAAGGATACTGAGCCAAGGTTTCATCCTCAAAAGGATATCATGATCCAAGCAGCAACAGCAGCCGAAGAAGCGGTTCTGAAACCCAATCACAGTAACAATAAACGGGAATACTGACACAAAGTCATACCCAATAGTGCAACTAGACTACCTTTCAGCTAGTTCACTACCCCCAAACCATGGCCAATGGCTGGGCAAACAGGGAACCAGTGTATGGATTACAACGAACTCGGCTCGGGTGCCATTATAATCCCATAACACTGCCCAACAAACAAGTACCAGCTGGACTTTCAAATATAAGCATTGTAATAACTACTTGCTTAAATAACCAATGTATGATTCCAAAGTAGGGAACCATACAAGTAAAGCATATCAAAATGATAGCAACATGATAACAAGTATCAATTAAAAGTAGCACTAAGGCTAAACCATCCTTGAACCAATTCAATGAACTTAGGATTCCAAAGTAAAGAACCCTAATCCAACACATCATAAAGATGTCAAACAAATGTAAAATGTGCAACACATAAGGTCCCACACACTTATAATAATCATTCAAGGATGTAACATCAATTATATAAGAATTTTAAGCAAGTTAGGTTAAATGAAATTAATGGTTCCAACTTACTTTAACCAAACATTTAAACATCTTCCAATTATCCCAATTGGTATGTTAAGACATCATGTTGTTGATCATACATTGTACGTTGATCATAGTGTTCAATTGATTGAAATCTATGTTATAAAATTGGACTTACATTGCTTTGAAAACAGTTCAGCAAAATAGGGCAGGGCACGACTCGTGACCCTTAAACACCCCCTCTGATACAGTCGTCCAACCAAGGAATGACTGGGCACGACTGCTTGGCACGACTCATGCCATAGGACACGACTCGTGCCCTCAGCAGAAATTTAGGTTCAGTGCTGAAACATCATCAACAACAACACATATGTAAAAATCCTTTATTTCCAGCATAAACAACCATACCAAAAGTACAACTTCAGTTCCATGCAACCCAATATTACCTCAACCCATTTCCAAATAACCAAAATCCCATTTGCCATTTCAACACACACCAAAACAAATTCCAAGTTAGCCCAAAACCATTTTTTTCTATTTCAACACACCAAAACCATTCTTTACCACTTCCTAACTCAATAAAATGATTCCAAAAACCACCTCAACTAATAAACAACAACAACAACAATTATAATACTAAATGAACATGAAATTCAAGAAAAATATAATAACATACTTGAAATTAATATGAAAATTTGAAAACTTTAATCGGATGGAAATGTGCTCCTTCTTCTCCCGAACACAATGAAATGAACGGATTGTTCAAAGGATTTTTCTTGATTAAATGGGAGATTTTTAAGTAGAAAAGATCAAGGGTTTGGTTTTGGTCCAAGGTTGAGATGAGGAATTACTTTGTTAAAATGAAGCTTCTCAAATTCATTTCCATGGATAATCATCACTACTTACACCTAACCTCCTTCAACCTATTAAACCCTTTCCACATTAAATCCTTTATGTTATACTTTTTACACCCAAGCACCTCAAGGATCATAATAAGTTAATAATAAATTTTCAAAAGTTACCATTTTAACTACACACTTCTAAAATTTTCAATAAGACATTAAATAATGATTTTTTAGTATGTTAACATTTTTAATATATCATATACTCCCTCTGTTCCGCTAAGGTTGTAACAATTGGGTTGAAGCACGTAAATTAAGAAAGGGGAATAATGAGTGGTTGGGAGGAAGAGAGAGAATGAGTGGAGAATAATGAGTGGTTGTGAGGAAGAGAGAGAATGAGTGGAGAATAATGAGTGGTTGTGAGGAAGAGAGAGAATGAGTGGAGAATTATAAAAATAATAAAAAGTTTCCTTTTTTTGGTAATGTTGCAACTTAAGTGAAATGCCGAAAATGGCAAAATGTTACAACCTTAGCGGAACGAAGGGTTATAAAATGCTAACTAACACATAATTATTGTTGGGTTTTATGGGTCCATGCGCAGCGAAATTAAGCATCTAATAACACAAAACCCAAGAGCCCTAAGATCCGTTCTATATGATTAAATTAAATTCCTAAGAGATAGAATTAACCAACCTTAATCGCTTTCCTTTCTTGAGCTATCGAACAATTAATTAATGTGATATTGAATCACAAACTTTGAACTCTAGGCCTTGATCGGCGTACGAGCGAAGACCCTCTAATAGTATCCATACCTTTGAATGAACCAAAAACAATTCTTGATGATTGCTAGATCTTTAAACTTTAGGAAGAATATTGAGAGAGAACTTTTGTTGTGAATTTCCTTTGCAAAATTCGGCTAGCTGTTTAGGGTTTCACAGACCTCATATTTATACTACATTAGTATAGGTATTTGTTTCCTAATCAAATTAGGAAACCAGTCTGTAAACTGCCTTAGGCTTGTCCTGTCGCACGACCACTCGCAGCCCATGGCCAAGTTATGTCGCGCGATGACATATGCCACATCAGGAATCTCAATCATTCTTTCTTTGGTTTAACCAATTCATTCTAATTGTGTGTGACCCAATAGGATTATATTATGTTGGCAATGAGCCCGATCATATCGACCCTCATAAAACATAAGCAGACTCTAGCAAGCCATTATGTCTACCCAAATAATATAACGTAAGAGTTCACGTTTCCAATGGTACACATCCATTTCTCCCTTTGTCTCACGATGTTATATTTGAACACAAGTCATGGTCTACGTCAACTTGTATTTGTTCAATGCTTTCTCGATCTTGAGTATAATCATAATCCAATCGCATTGGGGTATGGTCATACAATTTCATCATTATCACTCATCGAGGGGCCCAAGCAAAATATCTCTTTTTCGAGGGACAAATTCCATCTTGACTTATCATCCTTCCCATCATGAATCCGATCATGCCAAAGATAGCCTTTATAAATATCGTGTTAAGATATCGTTTGACTAAAATCAAACATAACTTTCATCATATGTAAGGTCATGATAATCTCAGGTCTAGGGACTAAATGAAGTGACCATATGATATTTAATTATGACATTTGACCATGACATAAATCTCATACGGGTCAAGTCCAGTCACTTGTTCTCTAACAAGTACCCATAAATTTAATGTACATCTCTATGCATATAATCATCATATGATTATCCATTAACATTTATACTAATTATTCACTTAATAAATAGGGACGGAGATTATTACAATAAATATGCAAAATATATAATAATCAAATAATAAACTTTTCATACAATAATAAATAATGTCAACATATAGGTCTATTAACTATAGGCCTAGGGCATAACACTAACAGTCTCCCACTTGCACTAGGCCCAATCTCCCATGTATCAAATACCCATGGACCTAACATGTCCATCATGCTTAGCATGTGGAAGAGCCTTAGTTAATGGGTCCACCACGTTGTCATTAGTGTCTACTCTGCATATCTTTACGTCTTCCCTTTCGCATATCTCTCGGATAATGTGGAAACGTCGAAGTATATATTTGGATCTCTGATGTGACCTTGGTTCCTTTGCTTGTGCAATGGCACCATTGTTTTCACAGTAAAGTTCAATAGGATCATTGATGCTTGGAACAAATTCCAAATCACTAATGAACTTTTTGATCCAAACAGCTTCCTTAACTGCATCAGATGCTGCTATGTACTCAGCTTCGGTTGTAGAATCAGCGATGGTACTTTGCTTGGAACTTTTCCAACTGACAGTGCCTCCATTCAGCGTAAACAAAAATCCTATCTGTGATCTGTAATCATCTTTGTCGGTTTGGAAGCTAGCATCTGTGTAACCTCTTACAACAAGATCTTCTTCCATTCCTCCAAAGACCAAGAATACATCCTTAGTTCTTTGTAAGTACTTGAGGATATTCTTGACTGCTATCCAATGTGGTTCATAGGGATCCGATTGGTACCTACTCGTCATGCTTAGAGCACACGAGACTGTAAGTACGCCAATCCAATTCGCTCCCTTTTAGGTGCATTTTAATACGATAAAATTGCATTAAGGGGCATTTTGGTAAATTCCCGATCTATTCCGAGACTTCTGGAAATATTCCATAAGTTTCTTGCGAAGGAAGTACCTTTTGGTACTTTGCTCGTGCTAAAGGACCTGCTGGGAATAAACCTTTTTGGACCTTTTGGGTATTATCCCTGAATATTCCAGAAACTGGCATTGGCGCCAAAAGCAGTTGGTGACACCTTGTATCACGAGACAAGTCGAGGCTTGGAAATTGGTTACAGAAGGTCGTGCGACACACTGTGACCATCAGTTGCAGCCTATAAATAAGACCCTACCCCTCTTAGAAATAGATCCCAACTTCACACACTGTTACTCTGCCAAAATTGCAGCGTAACACACACACTAAACACACACACCTCTCTCTCTCTCTCTCTCTCATCCCAATCCTTCTCCAATTCCCCCCAATTCAACCCACTTCCTCCATCACTTCTTAGATCTACCATCAACCAATCCTCTCAAGCTCACCAGGACCAGAAGCAGTTGTTGAAGGATTCTGTACCTAACTTGGTACAAAATTCATGGAATTAACAAGGGTAACACTCTTAATTCCCTTCTCTCTCTCCTACCTTGTTACTTTGATAATTCCATCATTCTACCTTCCTTGGATTCAGTAATCAGACTCCATCTGTCTTGATTACTGAATCCCAATCGCAATCTCTCTGTTTAACATAGTTGTTTTGGATAATTGGTTGTTTATTGCTTGATCATTGTTGAAGTTGGTGTTTAGATCCCAAGGGAGTGTGGATCTCTCCATATCCACACCCCCTTGGTTGAATTGTTGTTAATTGTGTATTTTGAAGCTTAACTGATTGATTAATTAGACCTGTTTTGATCATTGGTGTTGCTGTGTTCAAATCTGTAGGTCTCTGCAGATGGACACTATGTGTCACGCGACACATTGTGACTGGTTAGATCCTGTGTCACGCGACACATCTAGCCAGGCATACTATGTGTCACGCGACACTCTAGGTCCACTTGCAGAGATCCATTTCCCTTGTAATCTGTATTGATCTGTTGTATATGGGATGTGGCCTCCCTGAATAAATGGTTCACAAGTTGTAAGTTTCCAAGTTCATATCAATAAAATTCATGTTTACTACATTTGTTCATTATCAATGTTTACACACATTTATGGATTAATTGGATGTTTAGTTAGAAAGACTCGTCCACGGACGAGGCGTGTTGGGTGAACTCTCGGTTCTTCCCAACACGTAACCTGACCCCCGAACCCATTTTCTCTTTCAAAAAGGTTTTCAATGTTTCCTTTAAAATGGCGTGGCGACTCCTTTTCTTTTTTCATCATTGGAAAACAAAAATTTTGTGGCGAGCGCACATTCAGTGGCGACTCCGCTGGGGATAATACACTTTTGAAAACTTGTTTTTCAAAGTTAAGAGGGTCAAACTTTCATTCAATTAAACATCCAACATATCCATCCTTGTGTGCATCCTTGATGATCTTTTGTGGTACATGCGTTTTATTGATTAGGATACTTGTGAGCCTTTGGTGTCTTCTATGTCCATTTTTGTTGTGCTTTAGCTATTGTGCTTTGTCCCTTGCCATGGAGAAGCAGGGGCTGATTTAATTTTGCAGGGTTCTGGTTCAGTGACCACTCTAGTCGTGCGACAGCTCTGTCCCATGCTGTCCTGTGTCACGTGACAAGAATGGTCACTGAACATGTCTTCAGAAGCTGGTTTGAGGGCAGTCCCTTGAATAAAAAAAATGGCTCAGTTGATCGTTGTTCCCCTTTTCCTTATGAGAGTGTGTGTGTTTTCTCTTTTGTTTTCCTTTTAAAATTAAATTGAAAATAAAAATAATAAAAACTTTTGTTTTTTAAAAATAAAAGAACATAGTCATCCGCACACTACACCACATAGATTTAGAACCCTTGGGTGCGATTGACGGCATCGCGGACGGCCATGAAATTCGCCTACGCTTGAGCGTCTGAAATCAAACCTATCCCCCTAGCGCGTTATATGTGGCGCCACACTCAAAGCTTACCCACGGTTGGTTTTTGATGCAACGTTTTAATCACATTAAAATGACTTGCTTTTGAAATTTACTATAGGTCCTTATACCTTCCCCAAAACCTCACATCTTGTGGGCATGTTGCCAATGCAACATGGTTTCACGTGAGGACACGTCACTCTCATGGCGTGTTCTAACGAGAGATCATGCCGCATTGCCACCGTGCACCGACGAGAGGTCATGCCGGATTTTTCTTTGAAATTCTTCAAGAATACCTGTTATACTGCCCAAATTTTCCCAGAAATTTGGACAACCTCTCCGTCCCATATGGTTCTTAGGTCTTGATTAGGTATCATCACCTATTATAAATTCCAATGCAAAGCATTTATTGTGATTTGAACGTTGCGTCCTTAGGTTTCCCCAAGGTGTAGTTTGCGTGAATAAAGGCTTCTCCTTTTCCAACCGTACTTAGGATTTAAGACACTGTTTTATACTTGAAGATAAATAAATTGTTTGCGCGAGTCTGTCCCTCGTTTCCTTTCCCTCTCCCGTATTTCCTCAAAATCTCCCTTCACTACCTTATAAACCCGTATCTACCCTCTGTAGCGGTGACAAGTTGGGTGCGTGCTCTGGTATCCTGTGCTCATTTAGTTCGCGTCTCCGGAATATTTGCAGTTCCTACGCAGCTCTCATCTGTTCTACTATTCGAGATGTCTGGTGCAAAAGATATACCATCCGCTCAGTCTGGAATTCCTCTCACTTCGGGTCAGTTGGACATGAGTGATTTGTCAGTGGCATAGTTGCGAGCTGCTCTTGAGGCTGCCATGGTTCGTGAATGCAAGGCCCAATTACTCGCCCAAGTTGCTAAAGCCCGAGAAGAAGAAACGCACGCTAGGTTTGTAGAAGTGATGCGCGTCCGAGGGATCACCATGATTCATCACGAAGATGGGTCATACGAGGATATCATCGGTGCTAGTAGTGTTGAGCATGGGACTGGAAATGTGATGAAAAAGATAAATGAGGATGAGCAAGATAAGATTCTTCCCCCAGCACCTCAAGCGGTCCAGGCTCAGATTCCGGGAGGACAACCGATCCCCGAGGCTTTTAGTTCTCCTAATAAATTTGAGTTGCAGAGCCAGTATCAGCAAGATTCCAAAGGATCATATCATTATGCGAACAATTATTTCAGCCAGAGAGGATCGCTGCCATTCCACTCTGACCAGGCTCCTCTTCAAGGAAATGTTTCCCAACCACCAGTGAGTTCATATGGCTTCATATTATCATCCCCGCAAGATCAGCGTTCAGGACCAGCCTCATACGTAACTGTGAATCAGATGTCTTTCATTCCTGCCGTGAACCCTACCCTATCCAGCAAAGGACGCCAATACCCGGGTCCCCTACAAAGGCAGTTCAGATAGAAAGAAAGAAACTGTACTGGGGTAAGGTGCGAATGCCTATGAATCAATTCCTCAAGGTTTTGGTGAGCGGAGGACTGGTTCAGCCACTAGTCAATTATAGCCCTCCTCATAACAACATAAAGCTGGATCCAAGCAAATATTGTTACTATCACCAATATCCGGGCCATACCACTTGTGAATGCAGACAGTTGAGGGTGATCATCCAGGAACTCATTGAAGAAGGGAAGATCGAAATTGGCTCTCATGAGGAGAGTGGTGTCCAGAATCGTGGTCGGTTTCCACCGCACAAACATCGAGAATTTGATGACCTGGGAATAACAACCGAGGAAGCTTTCAATGGGTTGATGCGAAGGGGAATGATAAATCCGCTTGATAATTATCATCCCATCAAACCCAATTCGGATTTGGATCTCAGCAAGTATTGTTACTATCATCAA
The DNA here is from genome assembly GCA_022495995.1 of Adenophora triphylla var. japonica. NCBI lineage: Eukaryota > Viridiplantae > Streptophyta > Magnoliopsida > Asterales > Campanulaceae > Adenophora > Adenophora triphylla. The sequence continues at coordinate 216,764 of JAFEMH010003451.1, read as the reverse complement.
TACCCTAGGCATGTAACCAATGATTGCGTCCTTCTAAAGGTACTCATTCAACAGCTGGTTGATGAAGACAGAATTGAGAAAGCTCCTCCCAAGGTGGTTACCAATCTTTTTCCACAGTTTCAAGAACCTCCCATGTGAAGAAGTCAGTCTGTCAGTGGTCGTAGGGTCTTAGACTGTTTTATTTTGATAGCAAATGTCTCTTTTATGATTCAAGTCTGCTATATCCATGTCATGAGTCTTTTATTTCAATAATAAAATATTTGTTTCTATTCTTGCTAGACTCGAGGCATCACTTGCACACCTACGTTACATTTAATTGAAATGGTTTTATTCTACATAATCACTTGTGCTGCTCAATTACTAATGCTTTGAAATGACTAATATTTAAATTGATCAGAGTGAGAAAACCGACTGATATCTTTCTCAAATTGGGGCTTATCAACTCCCCACCTCGCTTCTCATATGCTCACGTATCTTCCATCGTCCTCACCATCTCGTTGTTTGATGAATTTGCATAGATCTTCCCCAAAGTAAGCTTAAGCAAGCAATGAAGACTCATCCGGTATGGACTGCGGCTGAAACCTTCACCCTTAGGAAAACCATTACCTCACCCTCACCAAATAATATCCCTTCATTTCAAGATCGGCATATTTGAAACCTGTTTAACCATCTCCAGAAGAAGAGGGACTATCCTTGAGGTTCCCATGATTCAAAAGAAGAATTGACCGTCTCCGAGATCAAGAACGGCGAAAAAAAAGCAATGATTCATCCTGGGGACTAGCTGAAACTCTCTCACAAAAAAAAAAAAAAAAGAAGAAGAGAAGAAAAGAAAAGAAGCCTAGTCCCCAATGATCCTCTCAAATGCGAAAGTCAAAGGATCTGGTCGTTACTCAAAAGGAGTCTTAGAGAGAATAAAGAGATAGCATGGATGTCCTCTCACCTTCCAAATCCAACCCCAAGCCGTCCTCTCGATTTTAGAGGACATTCCCATTACCCTTACCCTTGACCTTGCCAAAGCCAGAATTGACCTCTCATTCTTAGAGGCATCAAAGATGCAATCACAAATATCCTCGCCTTAGAAATCCCAAACACGTCCCCAGAAAAGCCAACCTCTCATCTTTAGAGGTTCAGTCAGCAAAAGGCCCAGCCGACCTCCCGTCTTAGGAGGTCACGATTTTCCAAATTACCCAAAGACCGATCGAAATCCTGAAACCCAGCTGCAGTTCCTACCAGATAGCAGTTTCAGACCACCTCCCATGAATGTCCCACTGGGGCTTCGCATCTGTATCCTTCATCGACGCTCCAAAGAGACTCGTGCGTCAACTCTCCAGAGCTTAGAAAAATCTAGTCCCCTCAAGGACCGTCTCTATACACAGAACCACTTTCCATCATTTGGAGTTTGATTATCGACATCAGTTGGTTTTCTCCTCATGATTAACTGAAACATTTGTTCATGTCAGCTTTGGTGTTTGAATAACCCGAACATCAAAAAAGGGTTTTAAGCAGCCTTATGATTATCGCGAATAAGACAGATTTTCAAGTGTCTCGGCAAGTCTTCTTCTCTACATTTTTAGGGATATAGAGCTAAACATTGTATTTCTCTCAAGCAGGGGCTTCCATACACTTTCCACACCTTGCAATGTTTATACTCTCCCAAAAGAGTCAAACCCAAAAACGAGAGTGTCATACACAAGTTCGGGAGCCATTCCCACCTTTCGACAAAAGCGCCCCTGCACGTAAACATTTTCGAGTCTTGTCCGTCGACTGATTGACCGAAGTTTGAGAACAATCTCCTCCTTGGTTACATGATGTGTTGTCTGCAGTGAGGCTACGTGTCAAACTGGGGCTTGGTCAAAGAGGAAGAATGATGTGTGCATTTGTGCAACCCCCGGGGCTGGTTTTATAATCTCGATCCTTGGGAATGGATCTGTACTTAAGGCCTACTTCATGATTGGAGCTGCTGAATTTCTTGCCCTAAGCAAAAGGGAGAAGTTTTGAGGCAATGTGGAAGCTTGGGTTGGAAGACCTGTCAGCATGACTTGTTGTGTCACGCGACAAAACGTGTAAATGCTGTCCTGAGTCGTGCGACACAATGAGTCCAACACCAGACATCAGAAAGCTGCAATCTGTTCTGCACCAGGGCGTGCCCCGACTTGTTCAAGAGCTGCAATCATCAACCATCCTACAAATAAACCTGGGAGAGGGGTTCATTCAACTCGTATACACAATCACCATACACATACAAACCATCATTCCATACATACATGCCATATACAATCAAATCATTCAAACCACACTCATATCAATATCATGACCATCCAAAAAACCATTCATTCTCATTCTTCCAAAAGTGGACTTGTGCAAACAGCAAAAACTAATATAATGTATTAAGTCTAATAGGTGCAAAGCAAATAAGTTTCTTTACAAAAAGAAAGAAGAAGAGTGTTTGTCTGTTTCCTTCGAAAAGGGGTACAACAATCAAAAGGAGTTGTGATTTGGTCCAAGAGGCTACTCCGAACCATCACCCTCTGAAGTGTCATCACCATCATCATCATCAGAATCATCATCGCCATCATCCTCGCTCTCCTCTCCATCCGCATCCTCCTCCTCAGCCTGTGCAGGATTCGGATCAATAGCAGGACCTCAGTAAATCACAGGATCATCACTGAAAAGCTCATGAACAGCAGGGATAGCCATAGTCTCAATCTCGTGAGGATCGCCAGAAGCATCGTCACTCTCATAATCTGAACTAGGAGGACTAGGGGGACGTTGAGAGGCATTCTTGGTCTTGGTCTTATGAGGATCATCCGCAGCCATATCAGTCCGAGTCATCTTCCTATCGGGAAAATTGGGAGTAGAATCATCGTCATCTGAGCTCCGAGCCAAGCACCGCTCCCTCTAGTAACGAGCACTCCTCTCCAGCTGCTCGATCATATCCATGGATCCATTATAGTACCGAGCAAAGCTCCAATAAATATCAGCCGAGATCTGGTACAACCAAACAAAAGAGAAATCAGGGAGCTAGTCGCGATAAAAGGACAAGGGATATAAACAGTTCAAAGCAATAAAGAAAGAGAAGACAGTGCTTACAGATCGGGTGCCCTCAGGAAGCTGAAAATAAGGATAGATCCTGCTGATATCAAGGGGAGCCCGTCTCAAGTGATCCCCATCCTGGAAATCGACAAAGGGAGGAGGCAAGGGTGCGTCTGCCACAAATCCAGTAGAAGGGCCTGCGCCCTGAGCACGCCTCGGCACAACCTGCGGTGACCTCAATCTCATCGCCACATAAGCTCTATAATCCCCCTCAGCAGTATGGTTGAACACAGCCTCCCCCAGGATCAAAGCAACCACATCATCTAGTTTTCGAGGAAACCACATATCCGCCGGAGGATCGGCTGGGACCCTAGCAATACTACCGGGACCGTGCTGTCTACAAACCCCCTCTCCCAAGTACAAAGCATCCCCAGATAGGCCTACCAGAAGTTTGCGGCACTTGGTAAAATGTACAGCATGTCCTAGATCAAGCTCAGCATACCGGTCAGCCCAGAGAAACAGATTCAGACTCCCGGGAGTCCCTCGCAAGAAAATCATAGTATCAGGGTAAGAAGCGGTCACCCATCCTCTGGTATCAGCTGTCCGGACCTTCTGCCGCGCATCCTTCACCCAACGTCTCAGGGCAGGGAACAAAGTAGCTGGATACTCATCCTGTACCCGCCAAGCATAATAGCCGAAGACCTCATAGGCCCAAGCCTGAAAGAGAAAGGTCAAAGCAAGTCAGATGACAGTGACGAATAACAGAAATTGGCAAATCAAAGAGATAGTCGAGAAGAGAAATACCTCAAAATCTAAATGAAAGCAGTTGAAGGTCTTCGCCTCCCCTGCTGATGTCATCCAAAGCCAGGTACAGCTTAGCGAGTCCTGCCTCTCCCCAGGATAAAGTCCCAACAGCGTCCCAAACCCTCAGAAGCTCCAACAGTGAAACCATAGTAGAAGACGTATCGTTGATAAAAAGCATATCAGAGAAACCAACCCACACAAATGCTCTAGCTAACCTCTCGGCCCTCAGATGGCCTCCTCAGTATCAGCCAAATCAACTGGATAATCTCTACTCTGTACAGAGACGTGGCTATGAAGCTCGCCCAGCTCATACCCGTTCCCCTTCTTATCCTTGGGAACAAAGCCGATCAGCTCCATGAAATATGCATCAGTAGGGGGCTGAGGGTCATCCGCAGGTGCAGGCTCCTCCAGGTATAAAGGCTCAGCAGTAAAGGGAAGACCGGTGATAACGGCGAAGTCATACGGCGTCACCGTCGCCTCTCCCCAGGAAAAGTGAAAAGAGTGGGTAGTCTCCCACCAGAACTCCCGGAACGCCTTCACCAACTCGATGCTCCGCTGTGTGTCCCCAACGGCCCTCGCCATCTCAAAAAATTGACCATGTCCGGCAGCATAGACCATGCCCTTTGGCGACTGAGCCACCTCCTGGCTACCAGGCAAGCTGTCCCACAGCCTACCAATGACCTCTGGTGAGCCTCGGGTGCACAATCCCTGCAGGTAAACACAGCACAGGTATGAATATCTCAAGTTTTTTCAAAAGAAGCATGTCAATCAATTGTTCCTAATTGCAATTTTGTACTTCCCCTTTTCCCAAGTAAAATTAGGGTTGAAACATTTAACATGCATCCATAATTCAGGTTCATGCAGCAAATTCATGAGTTCGCAGGCAAAGTTCAAACTTTTTGACACAAACCCCAATTTTCAAAGCAATGAAGAACAAGGGTTACAGAAGTACCGTGTCTTTCTTCCCGGGCGCAGACATGTGCTCCTTGAGCCTGGTGTGGAATAGAATTCAACATTTATTGTTGGTCTGGCTGCTGGTCTAGCGAGCCTTCCTAGCCGCGTGCAGCCTACCTGCTGAAGACTGTAACGTAAGTAAGTCAGTGCCCTCCGTTTCATTGGAAATGAAAGCAGAATTCGTTCGGATCCTCCCACATGTTCAATCTTTTTTTAGCGGTTTCCCAAGAGATCTTTCTCATTAATGCTACCGCGGATAAAACTCTCCTCTCACTGCCTAAGGGATAAAGGGTCGTTGATTCCGTAAAACCCCTTTCCTACGAGCGGCCAACGTAGCTTGTTGAGGTCCCTTCTTCGTGGGACGTGCTCGAGGAGGCATCTTTCACAAGCAAAAACCGAATCGAACCCTGGATTCCCTTGATTCTCCAATCAATTCGCGTGTAACCTTGCTTCTTCTCTCAAAAACCACTCGTCTCCCTCTATATTGAGTTTTCAAAATGGCGACTGTTCAGCGTTATATGGGTCTGTCCATGTGCTTTATTACGTCGTGCGACACAACGTGTCCTTTGGCCAAATTTTTCAAAACCACCCCTATGCCTTGCTGATTTACACTTTAACCCCTGAGGCATACTCTGCAGATTCCCCCGCAGGTACAACAACCAAATGAGCATCATCAAATTTCAAGGACTACCCCTCGAAGCAAAAGCCGAGACAAAGATTCCGAATCTGTCAGTCTCCCCAAGCAACGCTCATCAGTATCATCGACCCCGCCACCTAAGCATCAGCAAAATCCGCTCCCTAGCAAGCAAAACTCCCATCCTACCAAACGAAGTCCCTGACCCCAAAGTCAACCAACCACCAACAGAGGTCGTCCCGCACTCGGCAGAACCAGCAAGCCACCAACAACAGTGGTCTAAGCCCCTCCGGCAGCCACCACCACCAACAACAGTAGTAGCATCAGACCCCCCGGCAGCTACACCTATCCCCAGCAGAATCAACCAGTAGCGTGAGTCCCCTGGCAGCTACTCTTCACCAACACCCAGTGGTATGAGTCCCTCCGGCATCCACAACCGCCATCAACAGTAGCGTGAGTCCCCTGGCAGCTACCCTTCACCAACACCCAGTGGTATGAGTCCCTCCGGCATCCACAACCGCCATCAACAGTAGCGTGAGTCCCCTGGCAGCTACCCTTCACTAACACCCAGTGGTATGAGTCCCTCCGACATCCACAACTGCCATCAATAGTAGCGTGAGTCCCCTGGCAGCTACCCTTCACCAACACCCAGTGGTATGAGTCCCTCCTGCATCCACGACCCTCAGCAGTGGCCTAAGACCCTCCGACAGCCACGAACATCGACACCGGTAGCATGAGACCCTCCGGCAGCTACTCGCCACCACCAGTTGCAGCATGAGTCCCTCCGGCAGCTATAACCTTTCACCATCAGCAGTAGCATGAGACCCTCCGACAGCTACTCGCCACCACCAGTTGCAGCATGAGTCCCTCCGGCAGCTACAACCTTTCACCATCAGCAGTAGCATGAGACCCTCCGATAGCTACTCGCCACCACCAGTTGCAGCATGAGTCCCTCCGGCAGCTACAACCTTTCACCATCAGCAGTAGCATCAGTCCCTTCGACAGCTACAGGTAAGCACAACAAAGGTATGAAAGCACATCTCTACCCTTTCTTGCTTCTTGTCAGTTCCGCTTTCGAACTACGATTTGGCTTGATTCCCTCCTAGGGATACGTAGGAATCCTTTCTCCAAAGGTCCAGCCATCCGATCTCCCCAGATTATTGTCCAGCCCTCCGCCTTATCCCTTGCCGCTCATTGGGATTGGGTCTTATTTTATCGACAACCTCACTTCTTCCATAAGTGACATTGCCGAGGGACTCTGTAAGTACGCCAAACCAATTCGCTCCCTTTTAGGTGCATTTTAATATGATAAAATTGCATTAAGGGGCATTTTGGTGAATTCCCGGTCTATTTCGAGACTTCCGGAAACATTCCATAAGTTTCTTGGAAAGGAAGTACCTTTTGATACTTTGCTCGTGCTAAAGGACCTGCTGGGAATAAAACTTTTTGGACCTTTTGGGTATTATCCCTGAATATTCCAGAAACTGGCTTTGGCGCCAAAAGCAGTTGGTGACACCTTGTGTCACGCGACAAGTAGAGGCTTGGAAATTGGTTACAGAAGGTCGTGCGACACACTGTGACCATCAACTGCAGCCTATAAATAAGACCCTACCCCTCTTAGAAATAGATCCCAACTTCACACATTGTTACTCTGCCAAAATTGTAGCATAACACACACACTAAACACACATCTCTCTCTCTCTCTCTCTCTCTCATCCCAATCCTTCTCCAATTCCCCCCAATTCAACCCACTTCCTCCATCACTTCTTAGATCTACCATCAACCAATCCTCTCAAGCTCACTAGGACCAGAAGCGGTTGTTAAAGGATTCTGTACCTAACTTGGTATAGAATTCGTGGAATCAATAAGGGTAACACTCTTTATTCCCTTCTCTCTCTCTCCTACCTTGTTACTTTGATAATTCCATCATTCTACCTTCCTTTGATTCAGTAATCAGACTCCATCCGTCTTGATTACTGAATCCCAATCGCAATCTCTCTGTTTAACATAGTTGTTTTGGATAATTGGTTGCTTATTCCTTGATCATTGTTGAAGTTGGTGTTTAGATCCCAAGGGAGTGTGGATCTCTCCATATCCACACCCCCTTGGTTGAATTGTTGTTAATTGTGTATTTCGAAGCTTAACTGATTGATTAATTAGACCTGTTTTGATCATTGGTGTTGCTGTGTTCAAATCTGTAGGTCTCTGCAGATGGACACTATGTGTCACGCGACACATTGTCACTGGTTAGATTCTGTGTCACGCGACACATCTAGCCAGGCATACTATGTGTCACGCGACACTCTAGGTCCACTTGCAGAGATCCATTTCCCTTGTAATCTGTATTGATCTGTTGTATATGGGATGTGGCCTCCCTGAATAAATGGTTCACAAGTTTTAAGTTTCCAAGTTCATATCAATAAAATTCATGTTTACTACATTTGTTCATTATCAATGTTTACACACATTTATGGATTAATTGGATGTTTAGTTAGAAAGACTCATCCACGGACGAGGCGTGTTGGGTGAACTCTCGGTTCTTCCCAACACGTAACCTGACCCCCGAACCCATTTTCTCTTTCAAAAAGGTTTTCAATGTTTCCTTTAAAATGGCGTGGCGACTCCTATTTTATTTTTCGATGAGCGTTCATTCAGAGACATCGGGTCTAGTACATAACATAGCATACATGATAGACCCAATTGCCGAAGCATATGGAATACCGTTCATTCTCTTTCGCTCGTCATTAGTCTTAGGACTTTGAGTCTTGCTAAGAGTACACCATGCAACATTGGCAAGTTTCCTCTTTTAGAATTTTCCATTTGGAATCTTCTAAGAACCTTGTCAATGTAAGTACTTTGACTTAAACCAATCATCCTTTTAGATCTATCTCTATAGATCTTGATACCAAGGATATATACAGCTTCGCCCATATCTTTCATTGAAAAGCACTTTCCCAACCAAGACTTGATAGTCTGTAGTGCAGAAATGTCATTTCCAATGAGTAAGATATCATCGACATACAACACTAGAAATAGTGCTACGCTCCCACTAATTTTCTTGTATACACAGGGTTCATCTTCATTCTTGATAAATCCAAACTCTTTGATTGCTTCATCAAAACTTAGATTCCAACTCCTAGAAGCTTGCTTCAACCCATAAATGGATCTCTGCAACTTACACACTTTGTTAGAATTTTCTGGACTGACAAAACCTTCAGGTTGTATCATGTATACATCCTCAAGTAACTTCCCATTAAGGAAAGCTGTTTTGACATCCATTTGCCATATCTCATAGTCATAATATGCGACTCTGGCAATTAAAATTCTAATAGACTTAAGCATAGCTACAGGCGAAAAGGTTTCATCATAGTCGATACCATGAATCTGCCTATATCCCTTAGCTACAAGCCTAGCCTTATAGGTGTGCACCTTACCATCCATGTTGGTCTTTTTCTTGAAGACCCATTTGCACCCTATAGTTTTTACACCTTCGAGTGGATCAATCAAGTTCCAAACTTGATTATCAGCCATAGATTGTAATTCGGACTCCATGGCCTCTTGCCATTTTTCCGAATCAGGAGAAGACATCGCTTCTTGATAGCAAGTAGGTTCATCATTTTCGATTAACTCCACTTCATCACTTTCCGTAACGAGAAATCCATATCTCTCGGGTTCGGATCGTGACCTACCACTTTTGCGAAGGACTTGTGCATCTTGAACCGGTTCCACAACTCTTTGTGAACTTGGTTCAGTTTCTACCATTGGTTCAATGCTGTTTTCGGGTTCTTGAATTTCTTCGAGATCTATTTTACTCCCACTGGTTCCTTTGTGAAGAAACTCCTTTTCTAAGAAGGTACCATTTCGAGCAACAAACACTTTGTTCTCGTTTCGGTTGTAGAAATAGTATCCTTTAGTTTCCTTAGGATAACCCACGAAAACACATTTATCAGACTTAGGTGCTAGCTTGTCAGAAGTTAACTTCTTGACATATGCATCACAACCCCAAATCTTCATGAAAGACAAATTGGGTTTTCTTCCATGCCACATGTCATATGGAGTCTTTTGAACCGATTTGGTAGGAACTTTGTTTATAGTGAAAGCAGCAGTTTCTAGTGCATGTCCCCAAAAGGATAAAGGAAGCTCAAATTGACTCATCATAGAACGAACCATGTCCAACAAAGTTCTATTCCTCCTTTCAGACACACCATTCCATTGTGGTGTTCCGGGTAGAGAGAGTTCTGCAACGATTCCACAACTCTTAAGATGACTGTCAAATTCTTGGCTCAAATATTTGCCACCTCAATCGGATCGAGGTACTTTTATAGTTTTGCCAAGTTGATTTTGCACCTCATTTTGAAATATTCGAAATATCTCAAACGATTGACTTTTATGTTTCATTAGATAAACATATCCAAATCTACTATAATCATCAGTGAATGTTATGAAGTACTGAAATCCTCTCCTAGCATTGCTACTTATAGGTCAACACACATCAGTATGTATGAGGCCTAATAAGTCGCCCGCCCTTTCACCAGTTTTGGTAAGTGGGTCCTTGATCATCTTGCCAAGTAAACAAGATTCGCATGTCTCATATGATTCATAACCATGTGAGTCTAAAAATCCATCTTTATGGAGTTTAGAAATGCGTTTCTCATTTATATGGCCAAGACGACAATGCCATACGTAAGTGTGGTTTACATCATTAGGTTTAGATTTCTTGTTAATGTTATAGACATCATTATCACGATTTTCAACATCAAGAATATAAAGGCCATTGAATGAAATAGCAGTACAATAATGCATATCACTCTTGTAAATGGAAAACTTCTTATCACATATAAGAAAATTAAAACCTTCATTATCCAAACATGAAATCGAAATAATATTCCTACTTAAAGCTGGAACGTAATAACAATTGTTCAAAACAAGTATTAGTCCACTAGGTAAAGTAACTTCATAAGTTCCTACGACTAATGCAGCAACTCTTGCTCCATTTCCCACACGTAGGTCCACTTCACCATCTTCAAGCATCATTCTGTTCTTTAGACCCTGTACATTTAAACAAATGTGAGATCCACATCCGGTATCCAATACCCAAGAACTAGAAGTAGATAGGAATATATCTATAACAAAGATACCCGAAGTCGAAGCAACACCTTTGCTCTTCTTCAGTGCTTCCTTGTATTTTAAGCAGTTTCTCCTCCAATGTCCAATCTCATTGCAATGGAAGCAGATTGCGTCCTCTTGGGACTTGGTCTTAGCCTCTTTGGGTTTGGCACCCTCTTTGGGTTTGGCAACATTTGCCTTAGGATTAGCAACTTTTTCCTTTCCCTTACCCTTGAAACTTTTCCCTTTGTTAACCATCAACACTTGATCGGTTTTCTTTTTGACAATATTGGTCTCCGCAATGTTCAACATTTGAACTAACTCAGAAAGGTTCTTATTCATGCCCCCCATGTTATAGTTCATTATGAAATTACTAAAACCTTCGGGGAATGAATTCAATGTCATGTAAGTAGCCAACTCTTGGCTAATTGGAAAACCAAGCCTCTCAAGATGTTCGATATGGCCCTTCATCTTTAGAGCATGAGGACCAATAGCTTGTCCTTCACTCATCTTGCATGAGGTTAGGGCCTTAACTGTGTTATACCTTTCTTGCCTTGCTTGAACTTGGAACATTTCCATCAGTCGATTGTTTAGATCAACTGTCCCCAAGTGCTCAAGATCCTTCTTAAGGCTCTTGCACATGGCGGAGAGCATGAGGCAACCAACATCAGTAGCATCACGCTTATGCTTCAGATATTGATCCCTCACTGCCCTAGTAGCATTGGCAGCAGGTTCAGGTGGAATAGGTTCCTCGAGAACGTACAACTTTTCCTCTTGCCTGAGAACAATTCTCATGCTACGAATCCAATCCATATAGTTTGTACCATTCTCTTCCAATTTTTCCTTCTCAAGGACAAATCGCAGTGACAGATGATTATTGTTTGATTCCATTTATTCTACAAAAAGATATACATAAAATATGAACACATATGAGCAAACATATTATATGAGAAGTATAATGCATTTACATGAAAATAAATGCTCCCACTAAATTATATACCTTCCAATGCAAATAAGCATAATATACATTTAATGGGCTAAGATCCAACTTTAATTTAATTTCAAGTTTGATATGGCAAACCGCTCAAAACTAAATTAATTAGGTAGAAACATCAATCATATCACATATATGACTCTTAGATCTTTTATAAGATTTATTTAAGACATCATATGTCTAAGCATATTTTAATCTCATCTTATGCCTTGGGTCCAAAACCATTTTGATAACCCAATTAAGTTCATTCACTTTAAACGTATAGGAACCACCATTTCCTCATCTTGCTCGCAAACGAATAGAATCAAAGTACCTTGCTATGGAAAGCCCACCCAAAACTATCCGAGTGGTCTCAAGTGTTTTAATCATGAATTGGCATAAAGAACTTAAAAGTTAAATGAAGGTTCTTTAAAGCATATTATAAGCATATCAGCAAAAGTAATTATAATCACGCACCAGGTAAGTTCGCAGGAAGATAGGTGAGCCACAAGGACTACTTAAGTACCAAATCTCTCCTTCGACAGAACTCTCCTAGAATGCACAATTAGAATACCAGCTCTGATTTGTAACATAATCAATACTTTGACTTGTTTCTCACAAACAATCAGATAACCATCAAATTTTGCGTAAATTGACTTGTTTCTCATAAACAATCAGAAACCAAAATTTTAATGCTAAACATTCAGGAAATTATAATTCAATGTTTCAACTAAACATCTAACAAAGCTCTTAACACATAAGAACACATAATTCATGCATCGCAACAATTAATAAAAACCACATTTAAATTAATTAAGCATGCATAAACAATGAATTAATCTAGCATAGCCCTATAAATTTAATTTCCAGAAATTTATAGCATCCAGATTAAGACAGTAACATATCAGATTATGAACATAATCACAGATTAGTAGGAAAGATTATCAAACTGATTGTGTCCAGATCAGGCAATAGGCATAGTCTGTCGCGTGACTGTCCATGGCCAACTCTGTCGCGTGACATTGAGTTGCCATGGCCAACTCTGTCGCGTGACAGAAGATGCCAGTTTGCAGATATTTCAGATTCAACCAATTCTTATCACAAAGCAATTAAATCATATAAACAGCCTTTAACAGATTTAATTCAATATGAACAGAAAACGATTTTGGCACATTGTTTCAAAAACAATAAGATTCTACCGCATACAAAACATGCAATGAACATATAAACAATTTATATATCAATTTTCTAGCATGTTAATTCAAACTTAACCCTACGAACGGGGCTCTGATACCACTGTTGGATTTTATGGGTCCATGCACAGTGGAATTAAGCATCTAATAACACAAAACCCAAGAACCCTAAGATCCATTCTATATGATTAAATTGAATTCCTAAGAGATAGAATTAACCAACCTTAATCGCTTTCCTTTCTTGAGCTATCGAACAATTAATTAATGTGATCTTGAATCACAAACTTCGAACTCTAGGCCTTGATCGTCGTACGAGCGAAGACCCTCTAATAGTATCCACACCTTTCAATGACCCAAGAACAATTCTTGATGATTGCTAGATCTTTAAACTTTAGGATGAATATTGAGAGAGAACTTTTGTTGTGAATTTCCTTTGCAAAATTCGGCTAGCTCTTTAGGGTTTCACAGACCTCATATTTATACAACATTAGTATAGGTATTTGTTTCCTAATCAAATTAGGAAACCAGTCTGTAAACCGCCTTTGGTTTGTCCTGTCGCACGACCACTCGCAGCCCATGACCAAGTTATGTCGCGCGATGACATATGCCACATCAGGAATCTCAATCATTCTTTATTTGGTTTAACCAATTCATTCTAATTGTGTATGACCCAATATGATTATATTATGTTGACAATGAGCCCGATCATATCGACCCTCATAAAACATAAGCGGACTCTAGCAAGCCATTATGTCTACCCAAATAATATAACGTAAGAGTTCATGTTTCCAATGGTATACTTCCATTTCTCCCTTTGTCTCACGATGTTATATTTGAACACAAGTCATGGTCTACGTCAACTTGTATTTGTTCAATGCTTTCTCGATCTTGAGTATAATGATAATTCAATCGCATTGGGGTATGGCCATACACTTTCATCATTATCACTCATCGAGGGGCCCAAGCAAAACATCTCTCTTTCGAGGGACAAATTCCATCTTGACTTATCATCCTTCCCATCATGAATCTGATCATGCCAAAGATAGCCTTTATAAATATCGTGTTAAGATATCGTTTGACTAAAATCAAACATAACTTTCATCATATGTAAGGTCATGATAATATCAGGTCTAGGAACTAAATGAAGTGACCATATGAGATTTAATTATGACATTTGACCATGACATAAATCTCATACGGGTCAAGTCCAGTCACTTGTTCTCTAACAAGTACCCATAAATTTAATGTGCATCTCTATGCATATAATCATCGTATGATTATCCATTAACATTTATACTAATTATTCACTTAATAAATAGGAACGGAGATTATTACAATAAATATGCAAAATATATAATAATCAAATAATAAAATTTTCATATAATAATAAATAATGTCAACATATAGGTCTATTAACTATAGGCCTAGGGCATAACACTAACAATTATTACCAATCAAATGCAACACATCTAATTAAATGAAATGCACTCCAAATATATATACCTAAGCATGACTCTAAATAGAACCTAGGATTAGGGTCGTGACACGAGAACCCATGTTGGCAGGTTTGAAGTGACTATATCTATGTTAACCAAAAGTGAAGCCATTTTGTGTAGAGCATTGGCCAGCAAGCTGACAGATCATGCCTTGGAGTGGTTTTTGGCCCAGCCTTCAGAATCAATCTCGGGGTATCAAGATTTCAAAAGGAAATTTCTGGCGAGATTTAGTGTCTCAGGGGGCGCAGCCTGTCAGAAAGCAGGAGTTGTGCGGGATCAGGCAGAAGGAAGAAGGCAGAAGGCAGGCGAGGGAATTGCGAGTTATATTGAGAGGTTCATGAAAGTGGCCAATCAAATTTCTGACATCGAGCAGAGCAACATCATTATGCTTTACAATGCCAGTTTGTTGCCGGGCCATTTCAAGCGGGAATTGGGTATGAGGTTGCCAGAAATGGCGGGCGAGTTGTATGAGCGAGTTAGAGGCTATTGTGGAGGAGACAATAATGATGATGCTGCAGTGGCGCCTGTGACAACATCTACTTCAAAGAAGAATGTTAAGGAGGAAATTGAGTTTGTGAAGGAAGAGAGAAGGGGAGATAGAGGTGGTCGTGGCAGAGGTCAGGCCGAAGGGAGTAAAGGCCGCAGTGGAGGTCGTGGTCCAAGAAAAATTGTTAAGTATGATAGATTGAACACCAGTATCAGCAAGATTTTGAAGAGGGTGAATTTGCCAGCGGCTTATCCCATTAAAGAAGGTACAATAGGAGCTAGAGATCAGAACAATTTTTGCGAGTATCACCAAGCTAAGGGGCATTTAACGGAAGATTGTTATAATCTGAGGAGGGTGATTCAGATGAAGATTGATGGGGGCAAGTTGAAGGAGTTTCTAGAAGGGAATGTCGGGCGAGATGAGGAGGCGAGACCAGAGAGAAATTTAGTTGATGTTATTCAGGATCCTCTCCCCGGTGTGGCTCAGCTTAACAGCCAAATAATGACCTTGTCGCACAGTTTTAATGTCCCAAAATGTACCGCAAGTGAGGATAGAGTGATCAGCTTTTCTAGGCGAGAATTGGCAGTTACGAAGAGTCATGGAAGTCAGCCTGTGGTGATCACAATTTATCCGGGGAATAATATTGTCCAGAGGGTGTTGGTAGATTCTGGGGCAAGCAGAAATATTTTGTATTATGAAGCTTTTAAGAGAATAAGGCATACTGAGGTGAATTTGGTGCCTTACAATGGTTTCTTGGAAGGTTTTACAAATCATATTGTCAAGGTGAAGGGCACTATGACGACTGTCGAAATACGTCAAAAGTAAATTCCAACTCAAACTACCTACAACTGATTTGTAGATAGGGTAAGTAGGGTCGAACCACCGAGACACGTATTTCAAAGTAGAAAATTATTGCTATGACAAAGATTTAATAAAAACGAGGATTTTGGGTTTTTTTTTAAAAAAACTAATGCTTTTGAATAAATAACTAAATTTTGTATAGAAAATATTTCAATAATAATATAAAATGGAATGCTCGGGATTGGGTTCACAATTATGCTCAAATTTCAATAGTCATCAATCAAAGTACACTTGGGGTTCGTTCTTACGAAATTATGATTGGGACACTTAGACGGGTGATTTGCAATCAAGTGTTTCCAATTAATCTATTCCCTTGGCGCGTTCATAGATTAATTGGAAACCCATTTAGAAAAGAAGAATAACAAGAACCACAATTCTTATGAATCTTTTGGCGGGGATTCAACAAATTGTCATTATCAAGCAAAGACTAATTACAATTGAGAATTTGGCGGTTCACAATTATAATTCAACAATATTCAAGAACACATATGGCATGCAACATACATATTCTAAAATTCCATTAAAAACTACTTGATAATCCGAAGTCTACAATGAAAATGATGAAAATTAAAACTTAAAGCATAAAATTGTTACCTCCAATCCCAAAAATTAGATGTTTAGCTACCAAAGGAAAACATGATGAACACCAAGAAAAAAAAATTGATAAAAAGATGATAATATGAAAAGATGATATTCTTTTAAAAACCCATGGCTGCCATTTATATACTCCTAGTAGGTTTAAAATATGAACAGTCACCGTGAAGTAAAGCCCAAACTAAGCCCAACTCTATTCCAAACCTTCGGCCAGCTACTGCAATCCTTCGGCCCAAACTTCATTTGCCTTGGGCCTTGATTTCCTCTCTTGGCCAGCCACTCCACGCCATTTGGCCCAGCCATGCCTTGGTTGGTTAGGACCCCCTTTTATTCGGTTCGTACCATAATTGCACTGTCGCCTTTTTTCGCATTTCGGACATTATAAAAATTTCTGTTGCACCTTCCGACCTTGAACTTCTATTTTCGCTTTGCCCCTGAACTTCTAAAAAAACCAATTTTTCTCTCTCAATTTTCCAAATTTGCAATAAGGTTCCTGAACTTCCAAAAATTACAGTTTGGCCCTTGAACTTCCAAAGTGAGCACAAAATGCTTCTAATTTGCTCTATCTTCACTTAGACCCCTGAAAACTAAATAAACACTAAAAACATCCATTAAAACACACAAAACTCAAGGATTAAGCTAAGAATAAGTTTATAAAGTATTAAATGGATGAGTGTAAAACTCACTCATCAAATATCCCCAAACTTATACATTTGCTAGTCCTCGAGCAAACACTAAAAATAACTATACAAAATATAAAACTAACTCGACACAAAACTAAAAACTAGTTACTCTACCCGATAATTAACTATGTCCCCACATCCTTGCATGTTCCACAATTGCATAAATCACAAGTTACCATCAACCGCGGGATAAAATACTTTTAACCATACAAGTATCAATATATTTTCCCATTTAATTGTGCTATCTTACTTAATCATTATAATCATGCCATAAATCTCTATGTATAAATATCATCTCTCCCTTTGATTTCAAACAAGATCTACTTTTATAAAGCTAAGTACACCAATCATCTTTTATTTTCTTGACTTTATCTATTAAACAGCAACACTTCAAAAAAACAAATCATGAATACTCCCTCGAATTTCACACATAACAACCACTTACACCCCCCCAAACTTGATCATTTAAGCACATTACATTAAGATCTTCTACCGTTCAAGTAGGGAACACTGTAGCAGCGAACTCCATGCCCCTAATACTAGGTAGAGATTTATTACTTTATACTCCTATTTGGCAAGGAAGCATCGTCGCAGCGAACGCCGTGCCCCGAGCTACTTTAGGAATATTTATTTAAAGGCTTGAGAGTTAGCCACTTCGGTATCGAGCTTGGTACGGACCATCACGGCGATAAAACTCTTCCTCCATAACGTTACTGCATACCCAGAAATCTGGTTAAGCTAGAATAATCCCTAACCAATTAATCTACACGTCTGGAGGTATCACCGAGTATCAGTTAAATTACCATTGCTCTCATTCCCCTTCCATTTGATTTCACTTTAAAATTTATACAAGACAACAAGGGGGATGTCACATCACATAATTCCATACATATCTAAGGAGTACCCATATTTTGATTTTCATGATATTGCTATTTAGTAAACAAATTCAATAAATTAAAAGATGATGCTGTACTATAAACTTGATAAAAGAGACCAAAATTATCAACAAAGAGATTATTAACAAGAGTACACTAAGAGATTTATGACACAACTATAACCTTTAAGCAATGTACCAAAATTAATCGAAAATATATCAAGACTTGCATATACAGATTATCACACCACATTATCCTCATTATCGGTCACAAAAGATCACATGCAATTATGGGAAACACCAAGAATGATAACAAAACACTATACAAGAAAATGACATAGCTAACTACTTTTTTTTTTCATTTTCATTTTTTCCATTTAATAATAAAAACTAAATTAAAACTAGCCTAAGAAACACAAACACAAAGTATATACATTTCCCACCCCCAAACTTAATATGCACATTATCCCTAATGTGAATAAAAAATTAAAAAAACAAATATAAATAAAAATAATGAGATACTTACAACCTTAATATGCACATTGAACAAGTGTCCGAACGCTTCCGCTTTGATCCTCGAGTCACCTTCGATTTTTCCTTGGAACGATTATTTTCTTTAGCAACATTCGACAACTCACCATTTTTCAAACTAGCTTGAGTCCGTCCCATCTCCAAATTAATAACAATTCTTTTTTCCTTTTCCGCCATTTGTGGTAACAGCATCAGCATCAGGATCAAAATCTCCAGAACATGTCATCAACCAACCTGCTGTTTAGGCTTAAACTCATCCTTAGTTTCCAAAATACGATGCAAGCTCCTATTGTTCAGCGTTGGAGGTTCATGATCTTCTGATGTACTTTTTAAAGCACTTGACAAAGGACTTGGAAACTTAAAGTCTGACTTCAAAGTTTCTACAGAATCTTCAATTGGACCAGCTGATGAAAGCCAACCCAATTCATCTTCACTACCAGTTACACCTAGCCCAAAGGATGAATCACAACTTCTGAATCACAACTTAACAATCTGTGATGCACTGAATCACTCTGTTCATCTCCATCCTGCTCATAATAATCATCAGACAACATTTCATCCACAGATTGACCTTCATCATACCACTAAAGAGAAGAAGGAGATTGGATTACAGCAAATCCTTGAATCAATCGTAGTAATTGCTTTGTCTCGTTCGTCCCTTTCTCGTCTCGTCGCCGCAAGCATTGGTTTTTTGCCTTTCGGTATTTTGACTTATTTTGCCTTGAAGACTTATGTTTATAAGTACCTCCGCCCCTGGTTGAATCAGTGAGAAGGGAGTTTCGAAATTGGAGAAGCAGTGGAGACGGCTGACAATGGGAAGGAGATGGCGATCTGGATTTTGGCCGGATTTGAACAGGGAGCGACGAAGAAGAAGGAGGAGGAATGGAGAAGGGGAACAGGGGCTTGAATGGCTGTTAATGGCGAAGGGGAGGTTGTTGGATGGAACCGGGGAGGGTGTTTTCGATTTGGGGTTTGGGTTTGGCTATGGAACGGCGAAAGAGAAGAAGGGTTGAATGGGGAAAGTCGCCGACCGGATTTGGTGAGGTTTTTGACCGGAATTGGAACTTGGCCGCAATAGAGAAGAAGGAGGGTTTTGGATGGATTTGAGACGGGAAGAAGGGGAAGGGTTTTGGTTGATAATGGTGGATGAGGGAGCGGCACTGGTATGGAGGGTTTTTGGTTGTGGAAACGGGAAGGGAGGTTTGGGCTTGTAATAGCGAAGGAGGGGAAGAGAAGAGGGACAGGGTAACTGAAGATGGGAAGGAATGTTTGGCTAGTAATGGCGAAGGAGGGGAGGGGATTTGGTAATAGAGAGGAGGGGAGGGGTTCTGGGATTGTAAACGGCGGCCGCTGAAACGGAGAAGAAGGAGAACCGGGAAAGACGTTTCAAAAATTTTTATTTTCTTTTTTTTTTTTTACTAACTTACCCCTCGAATAACAGAAAGTTTCAATTGACCCCCTCCCCTCATTTCCTAAACAACCCTTCTACTTTTGCACAATCTTGAATCATGGCCATGGATCAAACCATGGCCTCCCCATGGACAATGCTGAAAGCTTTCACCCCTTTGGCGTCCATGGCCATGGACAAAACCATGGCCTGTCCACGGTTTGCGCAGATTAACTTGCACCTTTTACTACCAAAATAACTTCATGGCCATGATAATTTTCATGGGTAGGCCATGGAATGCTCAGATTCACTCCTCCTTCACATCACAAACAAAAACCAAGTAAAATAGCAATGTTCCATAAAAATAATAATTTTTTTTTAAATTGAAAACATTTAAATGAAACCAATGAAATCTAAGTGGTGAAAACAAAGAAACAATTAACTTTAAAGGAACTACAAATTAAACTACTCACCTTGGGTTGCCTCCCAAGTAGCGCTTTTGTTTAAGGTCGTATAGCTAGACCGATGCCAAGGTTATCTTAACCTTCACCTTCCTTCCTTTTGCCCACTTCACCGTCTCGCGGGTCTTCACTTTCAGTTTTAGCCCCATAAATATTCCCTTTGATATATGACCATTTAGGGCCCAAGGGAATTTTTGACTTTTAAGTTTCTTGGGCTTCTTCTCTCGAGAGTCCTTGCCACTTTCTCCGTCTTCAAAGATGGGATGGATCACCAAAATGATGGAGGATTCGTCATCGGCATTTTCCATGAGTAGAGGTTGGTGTTCATTCAAACATGGCTTGTCGATCTTGGCGATAGTGACCATATCTTCTTGAAATTCATTGCCCCGCATCTCACCATAAAGAGCAAGCTCAATTTCATCAACTTGCTCATGCCATGATTTCTCTACCTCCTCAGTTAGCCCACTCCATTCATCATCATCAACAACCACATTATCAATAGCAGCAAACGGAGAGAGAGTTGGAAGTTCGTCACAGTCGGAATCATCCTCCCATTCATATTATTTCGGAGGGACCGAACTTATATCTTGCCCCCAACCCCTTACAACCTCTAATATCTTAGTAATATGTGCATCTATCCTATCCATGGTTGCATCTAATTGTTGAGGATGAGAAGGCTCATAGTAATGTTGTTGCGAGGCCACAATAAACTTTTGCAAAGTTTCCTCCACACTTGGCCTCGCAGGCCCCTGTCGCTGCGGTTGTGGCATCGGTGATTGGTATTGTTGCTGAAAATGACCTTGCCCTTGATTTCCTCCCCATGAAAAATTGGGATGATTCCTCCAACCCGGATTGTAAGAGTTGGAAAATAGATCATTTCGCACTCTTGGTTGGAAAGAATTCATTGCGTTGGCTTTCTTAAGAAATTCTGGAAATTGACCTCGCAATGGACACCCCATAATATCATGGGTATTTAAATTACAAATTAAGCAACTTTTGCCCGAACTACTCTCTCCTTGACTTCGACCTTGTACTTGACCTTGACCCGTCATCATCCCCTCTTGTGGATAATACTCAAAAGAATATGTCCCCGAAGGGCACTCATAAGAACCATGAGAGTATAATCCAAAATTTCTACACAACTCATAGATGCCATAGTTATACATCCTTGAGTTCATTTGAATGTTTAGTCGTCGGTCACCAAGTTAAAACAAAAATATATACAAAATAATATTCACAATAGCAAATAATTAAATCAACTTTAAAATAAACGCGTCCCCGGCAACGGCGCCAAATTTTGACGACTTTCGAAATACGTCAAAAGTAAATTCCAACTCAAACTACCTACAATTGATTTGTAGATAGGGTAAGTAGGGTCGAACCACCGAGACACGTATTTCAAAGTAGAAAATTATTGCTATGACAAAGATTTAATAAAAACGAGGATTTTGGGTTTTTTTTTAAAAAACTAATGCTTTTGAATAAATAACTAAATTTGTATAGAAAAGATTTCAATAATAATATAAAATGGAATTTCCGGGATTGGGTTCACAATTATGCTCAAATTTCAATAATCATCAATCAAAGTACACTTGGGGTTCGTTCTTACGAAATTATGATTGGGACACTTAGGTGGGTGATTTGCAATCAAGTGTTTCCAATTAATCTATTCCCTTGACCCGTTCATAGATTAATTGGAAACCCATTTAGAAAAGAAGAATAACAAGAACCACAATTCTTATGAATCTTTTGGCGGGGATTCAACAAATTGTCATTATCAAGCAAAGACTAATTACAATTGAGAATTTGGCGGTTCACAATTATAATTCAACAATATTCAAGAACACATATGGCATGCAACATACATATTCTAAAATTCCATTAAAAACTACTTGATAATCCGAAGTCTACAATGAAAATGATGAAAATTAAAACTTAAAGCATAAAATTGTTACCTCCAATCTCAAGAATTAGATGTTTAGCTACCAAAGGAAAACATGATGAACACCAAGAAAAAAAATTGATAAAAAGATGATTATATTAAAAGATGATATTCTTTTAAAAACCCATGGCTGCCATTTATATACTCCTAGTAGGTTTAAAATATGAACAGTCACCGTGAAGTAAAGCCCAAACTAAGCCCAACTCTATTCCAAACCTTCGGCCAGCTACTGCAATCCTTCGGCCCAAACTTCATTTGCCTTGGGCCTTGATTTCCTCTCTTGGCCAGCCACTCCACGCCATTTGGCCCAGTCATGCCTTGGTTGGTTAGGACCCCCTTTTATTCGGTTCGTACCATAATTGCACTGTCGCCTTTTTTCGCATTTCGGACATTATAAAAATTTCTGTTGCACCTTCCGACCTTGAACATCTATTTTCGCTTTGCCCCTGAACTTCTAAAAAAACCAATTTTTCTCTCTCAATTTTCCAAATTTACAATAAGGTCCATGAACTTCCAAAAATTACAGTTTGGCCCTTGAACTTCCAAAGTGAGCACAAAATGCTTCTAATTTGCTCTATCTTCACTTGGACCCCTGAAAACTAAATAAACACTAAAAACACCCATTAAAACACACAAAACTAAAGGATTAAGCTAAGAATAAGTTTATAAAGTATTAAATGGATGAGTGTAAAACTCACTCATCAACTATAGTGTTGGAAGTCGAAGTTGGAGAAGGGAGATGGGCGAGAACCCAGAATGTGGAGTTTATGGTGATTGATTTGGTTTCCCCTTACAACGCAATAGTAGGGATCCCGTTCATGCAAAGTTTTGAAATGGGGGTTTCCATCCCGCACCAGAGGGTAAAGTACCCAACTCCCAGCGGCATTGGGTGTTTGAAGAGTGAGGTGATCACTGTGATGAGAAAGAAGAAGGAGATGCAGAAAGCTAAGGCGGCAAGTATAAGCTTATTGACGACAAAGCCGGCATCTCGCCAGTTGCGTATTAATGTGGTTGAGGCAGTAGAAGGGAGGTAGATTGGGAAGTGACTGAAAGTATGATGAATAATATGGCAATGATAATAGTGGCGACAAGTGAAGCCCCAAAAAGTGTAGAGGTGCGGGAATCGAAAGAGTTGGTGATTGATCAGAAGCCGCCGACGAGATGGGTTTTTCAGTAGAAATGGTTAATGTGAGCCCAAATCTAAGTTATGCAAGGGTGGTAAGGCTGGTCCAAATGGTGGAGTCGAGAATTGAAGAGATTGTGGATGAATCAGAGGAAGAGTGTGAATCAATTGAGGTGGAGGATTGAGAAGGGCGCCCAACGGGAAATGTCTTTGTTGATCCAAGGAAGGAGGTTGTCGCCAAGGGATGAAAAGGAAAAGAATTGAGGTGGATTCATTGCAGGTGAGGGATGATCCCGACATCCAAGCCTTGGAAGAATTGGAAGAGGTAGAAATCAATAGCTACTTTCCTGAGCAGAAAATCAAGATTGGGAAGCAGTTGTCTAGAGATGAGAGAGATTGCTTGGTTGAGTTTTTGAAGGAAAATTTGGATGTTTTTGCATGGCAGCCGAAAGATATGAGGGGCATTGATGAAGATGTCGCCATGCACTGTTTGAATGTCGATCCCAACATTGAACCGTTTAAGCAAAAAGTTAGGCACTTGTCATCGGATAAGGAAAAGGCGGTTTTGGAGGAGGTTGAGAAGATTTTGAAAGCGGGAATCATCGAGAAGATCCAATACCCGATTTGGCTGGCTTGCCCTGTGATGGTTTTGAAAGAGAACAAAAAATGGAGAATGTGTATTGATTTCACAGATCTAAATATGGCATGTCCCAAGGATTTTTATCCTTTACCAAAGATTGACAAGTTAGTGAATTCGATTGCCGGCCACAAGGTGTTCAGCTTTATAGATGCTTATTCTGGATATCATCAGATTAAGATGGCTGAGGAGGATAGGGCAAAAACAGCCTTCAGAACGCCCAAGGGAAATTTTTGTTACAAGATGATGCCTTTTGGATTGAAGAATGCCGGAGCGACATATTAAAGAATGGTGAATGAGCTGTTCAAGTCGCAGATTGGAAGAAATATTGAGGCATACATTGACGACATGGTGATCAAGACTAAGGATGGCGACCATTTGGGGGATCTCGCAGAGACATTTTGCAACTTGAGAAAAAATTTGATGAAGTTAAACCCCAGTAAGTGCACTTTTGGGGTAACAGCGGGAAAATTTTTGGGTTTTTTGGTGAATAGAAAAGGGATTGAGGCTAACCCCGAGAAGATTCAAGCTTTGTTAGACATGTCACCACCCAAAACGATCCGCGAGATCCAGCGCTTGAATGGGAGAATTATAGCTTTGGGGCTATTCATTTCCAGATCAGCAGAAAGGTGTTTGCCATTTTTCCAGATTTTGAAGGGTGGAAAGAAATTTGTGTGGAATGAGGATTGTGATGTCGCTTTTGAGCAGATGAAGGCTTATCTGGGGAAGCCGCCGTTGTTGTGCATCCCGGTAGAGGGAGAAGAATTGTTTGTTTATTTGGCGGCATCAGATTATGGGGTCGCAGCCGTGTTAGTAAGAGAAGATGGGAATTTTCAAAGGCCGGTGTATTGCCTATCCAAGGCTTTAAGTGAAGTGGAGGCGAGATATTTCAATGCCGAGAAGTTGGCTTACGCCCTTGTGATTGCCGCCTGGAAGTTGAGAGCCTACTTTGTATCGCACACCATTGTGGTTTTGACTGATGCCCCATTGAGGAAGATTTTGCAGCAACCGAATACAGCAGGGAGGTTGCTAAAGTGGTCCATTGAGTTGACTGAGTTTGATATAAGGTATGAATCTCGCTGAGCGATAAAGGCGCAAGCTTTGGCCGAATTTATTGTGGAAACTTCATTCACCAAGTCGCAGGAGGAGTTGACCGAAGAGGGAAATAAGAAGAAGGCGACAAAAAGGGTTGTGCCCAGTTTGATTGAAGAAAAAGAGAAGCTGCCAAATTGCTGGAGTTTGCATGTAGATGGCTCGTCGGCTAAGGATAGAGGTGGAGCGGGAATTACATTGGTCTCAACTGAGGATGATTACAAGTATAAGAAGGCATACTGTGTACTTCAAACATATCCTTGCAGCAATGGCCTTCTCGCTTGCAAGGTTCACACTCAGATGCAAAACAGTTTTTGGAATGAATCTCCCATCCAGGGTAAGGAGTAGTATGGACAATGGTCACGCGAGATTGATCTATGGGGCAGGTAAAATTAGGGAATCCAAATTCTCGCAGAAGGGAGGGGCTGGAAAGCATCTCTCTCCATGAAAACAAGGCTATGCCGTTATCGGTGACATCAGCAAGGACCTCTAGTATTCGCTCCTTGAGACGAGTGTCGCCAGACACAAGGGCTTTCTTCATTTCTATTTTGGTGATGATCTCCCTAAGATCGCCAGAATGCGTCAATCCAATGCGAGAAGTTATGAATAGGGGTTTGGATTCCCAGTTGTGAAATTTGCGAGGTATAGCAGTGAGAATTTTAGGTTTCCTATACTTGATGGACAGGCGGTTTTCGACAGTATCATCTCGCCTGGAGACGGCAGTGGAACCCTCGAACAAATGAACAAAGAGAGAAAGGGTAGGTTCATGCCTAAGAGCCCTACAAATCACTATGTAGCAAGTTAAAATTCTAAAAGCGTTGGGGTGAAGGTCAACAATTGTGGCTTGGGCTTTATGTAGGAAAGCGCAAATAAAGGGATCCAAAGGAAACCTAAGGCCATCTTCTAGTTGGGAAGGATAGGCGACAACACCATCTGTTTGTTGTCGCATGGCGGCTAGAGACATGTCGCCAGTGTATGGTTCTATATGGTAAATATGATGGTTTATTCCATATGTAATGTGTAAGGGAGTTTGGAAATTAGAGGAAGAAGTTCTGGGTTCAGCGACACCGTATCCGAGACATCATAACTGGATGTGGAGTTGGTGGAAGACATGTCGCTCAGATCACTGGAGCTGGAGAGAACCTGTTTATAGAAGCGACGAACACGTAAATTGGGGGTTGCGGGATAGTCGGTGTCAGAAAAAATCAGAATCAAAGCGAACGATAAAAGTCGCAAATATGCGAGCATAATTCCCAAGTATTGAAGAAGGTTTTCATGGGTATTGATTTATGTAAAAAGGGGGGACCTCTAATTTCTAAGGCATCTAAGACTGCGACATCAGCACCATGTCGCATAAGCATGGAATTAAGGTCTTCTCGTGGGATTCTTGCCCATACCCCCATGTTGACCCTATAATATCCCCCAGTTTTTAAGTTTTGCCCAAATCTAATTTTCCTAACGCACGAATTAGTCCTGAACACCCATCAACCCTGAGATGACACGTGGGCCCTTAGGTGTCAAGTGAAATCCCTATTTCGCCAATCATAGAATGAGTGCGAGAATCTGGAGCGACATCTGGAATTTCTTGCCTGGACCATGAATAGTCCAGGTCTCAAACTTGGGGGTTACTGATGTGATTGTGAAAGACGGATTTGGGCCTGTAACAGTAAATGAGGCCCAATATGATGAAAATGGGCCAAAAGCATTTAGTACATGCATCAGAGTGGGTCCAAAGTAACTTGGCGACATAAAAAGGTCGGCGTGCGAGAATAAGGTCATGCGGGAAGCATATATAAGTTAACATTAGCTGAAAATGACAGCGTCACGAGGCAGGAATCTCGCCTCGATGGGTGTTCGGGTTGGTGGCAATCGGAGTTTGTCGCCTTCCCTTTGATGGTCGCCTGGGCGACTTACGTGACTAGTGACTTTGAATGATGTTTAGACTGTCACAACTGGACCCCACCATAACCGTCAATTATAAGAGATTTGACAGGATGAACAGTGGCATCTCCACTAACTTTGGGGGTGGTTAGCACCCTTTGTTGATGATTGACATGTGTCCAAGACATGTGCACGACACATGGTGCATGGGAGTATAAAAGCAACATGGAAAATATCATTATGTAAGTTCTCTTATTATCTCCTAAGCTTTCTCTATCTAAAAACTCCATAGCTTTCCTTGATTAGTGCCAGTTAACTTACTCTCACGCCGGAGGGGTAACGCCGGAGACGCCCCCGGCTTAGTTGACTCGTCTTTCATGTGTGTAGGTGACCAAAGGAGAAGATAGCCGACGTATTCTCTTTTTTCGTGTTTGGACGATCCTGTGCAACCATTTGGTTTGGTAGCATAAAAAACCAATTTAATCTTTATTCAATACACCAAAAAACAAACTCGCCTTCAATTCTTCAAACCCATTTTCAGCAGTTTGCTGCTGCTGTGGGAGTCACTGGAGTTGAACTCACTACACCATGTAACGAGTTCAGTGAAATCGCTATACGGTGTAGCGCGTTCAGTGAAATCGGTACATGGTGTAGCGAGTTCACCTCCATTGACTCCAACAGCAACAACAAACTGTTAAACAAACAGAACCTGAAACTGAAACTCAAAACAAACACAATTTACAACACAAATTGTAAGTAAAACAACACAAACTGAATAAACAATCGAAATTACATCCAAGTCAAATTCAAACTAAATCCAAATGGAATACAGATTAAATCTAACAACTTAAATATAATTTACATGAAAAATATTCTACTCCCTATTGTTTGGACATCTACGACGATTGTGACCTTCTTGTTTGCATATTGAACACTAAGTCTTTTGTTTATCTGCTTGAAAGTTCATACAGTTTCGATAGCGTCTTGTTCTACGCCGTCCGAATTTTGCATAACGTCGAAGGTGGGGATTAGGGAAAAAAGGTGGCACCAAACCATCCATATCCCAATAGTACTCATAGTGGATTGGTTCAAATGTTCCCTTCCATCTCTTGTAGTATTCCCTAATAGTATAAAATGGAGACACAAAAGAACGATCGTCAAGATGTTGTGCTTGAAAACATGAAAGAAGATGGGACAAGGCATGTGATAGGTAACCCATTTACCACATGTGCATGTATGTTAATTAAATCAGACAATTTGGATATTTCCACCTTTATCACCTCGACATGCGGTTGTCACTTGATACACCCCCATCTCATGTGTGTTGAACCTCCTAACCTGATGTGTCATACCTTTCTCGCTATTCTTCAGGTATCGGCAATGAGCTTTCTGGCTGAATCGGTGGATTGATGTTTGTGTTATAAGGATTACTTCCTAATGCATTAAGTGAAAACACATGCCTTATTTGAAAGTACTCCACACAACGGTAAATGGCGGTTTCAACAATTGCTATTATTGGCATCCCACAAGCTCCCTTCATGACACCATTGAAAACCTCAGACATGTTAGTATTCATAATGTCATATCTGTAACCACCATCATGCGCCAATGTCCATTTTTTGGCATCTAAATTCAGAAACCATGTAATTGCCTCAGGGTTAATTAAACGGATACTCTCTAAGATAGATTTCAATTTTCTATCTTTACATGCTTTACCCGCTCTCCAAAACAGATACTTCAAACCTTTCGCTCTATGTTTATCCTAGAAATTTGCTCGCATATGTCTCAAGAAATATCGATGATGCAAATTTGGCCACCGTGTATCTTCCACTATATTCTTAAAAATGCCGTAATGACGGTCAGATATCAAGCATACTTCACGACTCTTTATAATATGTCTACAAAGAAGATATAAAAACCAACGCTAGTTCGCCCAATCCTCTTTTTCAACAACAACAAATGCAAGAGAAAGTATACTGTCTTGGGCGTCAACACCCATGGCAATCAGTATTACCCCTTTATATCTACCATGAAGGAATGTTCCATCAATAGAAATGACATGCCGACAATGAGAGAAAGCTTCAACGCAAGTCCCAAATGCCCAGAACACCCATTGAAACATGTGTAATTCACCGGCAGGAGGAGGAGGATGAGTATACTCAACAATTGTTTCGGGGTTGTATTTTTGGATGACTGCTAGGACGGGGGGTAACCTTATATAAGATTCCTCATAATCTTTAAAAACCTCTGCAATGCCCTTCTACTTCCACACCATGCCTTCTTACATGTAATTTTCTTGCCTAACATTTGACTAATGTGTACAATAATAACTCAAACCATGACATCTGAATCCTTTTTAATAAGAGGAACTACTTGCCGACCAATAAACTTCGCATCTAGGTTGGGGTGATCTTGACTTTCTCCAAAATATAAGCAACAATGAGGAGCCTTATACTTGGTCACTTCCCAATAGCCAAACTTCTTCCTACTCACACGAACATAAAATTGCATGGAAACTTTTTAAATAGACATTCTATTGCCCATGTATGAGTTGTTCTCTTTCTTACCTAGAAACGGCGATTGGTTCTAATATGGTACCTTTTTATATCAAATTGTGCCTCATTTTTGTCAGAAAATCGTATCCGTTTAGCGATTTCTTCTTTCTCTGGATCCCAAACTGGAAAACTGGATTGATTATGGTAATCAATGAAGCCTTCTTCTTGTTGAGCAATATCACCAATATCACTGTAAAAAGGATAATATGCTCTCTCATAACTTCGATTTTCTGGCGCTTCATAATGAATCAAATATGTTTCTACGTCATCATCAATCAGCCCATCATCACCCTCTCCCAAATCTAAATCAGAATCACTACTACCCTCTTGATATTTATCATCAACATCGTCTAGCATTGCATCAATATCTGTTTCTTCTTCTTCTTTTTCTTCATAATCTACATCATTTTCAGAATTATCATCATCAATTGGATCATATGGGCATGCCATGTTACCATAATTTGAAGTTTGAGTCGATACAAGTGTTTGTGTACTTGGACCAACCTCTGCATCACGGTTACAACTTGGTGAATACCCATAAAAGGTCTATGTGTGCAGTGCTTCAAACTCTGGATAACGTCATTTTTCAATCAATTTTACGACCACATACAGCTGCAAATTACTCATCCCCCAAATTTATCAAAAACATCGAACATTATATCCATACTCACATTATCTTCAATTCGGAAAGGAAAGTACTCACCAATCCCGCTATCAAAGGAATGCGGATATCTATAAATAACTTCCAAATCATATTGTGTCTGATCTACGCCCATCACATTATCTTCAATTCGGAAAGGAAAGTACTCACCAATCCCGCTATCAAAGGAATGCGGATATCTATAAATAACTTTCAAATCATATTGTGTCTGATCTACGCCCATCTTTTTATATAACGCATCAATCAATTCATTGTATCTCCATCTACAATTATCCCTAATTGCACATTTCGGTCCTTTCTGAAAATGAGGACCATCAAATGGTTGTTTATCATCACCTCCCCAATAGCACACTAAAATGAGTGTGCTATTGATGTTGATTTACCTTGATTTTTAGTCTTCAACAATTCTGAAATTAAAGAATGTGAAAATTTGGATTTATTCTTCAAGTATTTTGGATTTGTGAAAGTTTTGGATATGGAAATATGAATGAATCTGAGATCTGAGATCTGCAAACTTTATCCCCAATCTCGTTGAAACTCGCTATAAGTAGCGAGTTCACTTATAGAAATCGCCACACCAACTATCGAGTTCACTAAACTTTAATTACGTTAATTATACTGAACTCGCTATACGAAATAGCGAGTTTCAACGGTAGAATTTTTAAACTCGCTACACCGTGTAGCGAGTTTTAGCGAGTTTAAAAAAACACCATTCTGATCAATAGTTTCAAATGTAAGTTATTTTGGAATTTATTATTTAAAAAAAGAATTAATTAAGAAAAAAAATCCTATATTCCCACTCATAAACCCTAATCTAGATTTTTTTTTTCAAGTTTGACTTTAGACTTTTCTGTCCAAATAATTGACACGGAACTCCATCCTATGGATACTTATTCCTTTCATTCCAAACATGCTACAATTTCCATGCCAAAAAACAAATCAACATGTCTTCCTCAAACCCCTTCTTCCTGTTCTTCTTTCTCCTCATGTTTCTCTCAAACAACAAGATCACCATCACAGCCTCTGCTAACATAACCACAACCACAACCACTATCGGTGCAATCATCACCGTCGATTCGCGTGCCGGGAAAGAGCAAGAAACAGCCATGAAAATAGCAGTCCAAAAGTTCAATACGAATTCCATTAATCACAAGTTAGCCATTCATTTCCTGAATTCTAGTAGAGACGGAGATCCCCTTCAAGCAGTTTCTTCGGGTAATCTTTATTTCAAAAGTTAAACATTTAGAGGGTCAAAATAATTAAATTTCTTACTTTATTCCTTTTTTGGCAGCTGAGGAGCTGATTAAAGTGAAACAAGTGGAAGTACTAGTAGTTGGAACAAATAAATGGGAGGAAACGGCCCTGGTCGCTAATATTGGAAAGCCAGCTAAAATTCCAGTTATTTCATTTTCAGATACTGTTAATGATATTTTGCCTTCACTAGCTCAACTTCAATGGCCATTCTTGGTACAAATGGCTACTAATGTTTCTGATGAAATAAATTGCATTGCAGCTATTGTTCAATCTTATAACTGGAGAAGGGTCATAGTAGTTAACGAAGATAACGCCTATGGAAGTCAATCTCGTTATTTGGTTCCATTATCGGATGCACTTCATGATGTTGGTTCAGAGATTGAGCATCGTCTAGTGCTACCTCGGTTACCTTCTTTATCTGATGCAAAAGAGATTCTTCGTGAAGAAGTAGCAAAATTACTTGAAAAACAATCCCGGGTTTTTATTGTGCTCGAGTCCTCGTTACCAATGGTTATTGAGTTAGTCAAAGAAGCTAAGCGAATAGGACTAATGGGAGGGGACTCCGTTTGGATTCTAATGGATGGTGTTTCGAGTTTGCTTGACTCCGTTAACTCCTCTGTTTTTATGTCCATGCAAGGTGCTTTAGGAGTCAAGACTTATTATTCAGAAGAAACTAGATCTTTTCTAGCCTTCAAGGCTCGTTTTCGTGAAGCATTCAGACTAGATCATCCCGAGGAAGATAGATTTGATCCCGGAATTCATGCTATACGTGCTTATGATAGTGTCACTGCAATCTCCCAAAGTGTTAACGGCCCAAAAACATTGCTTAATGGAATTTTATCCAGCAATTTTTCTGGTTTAAGTGGTCATATTCGGTTCAAAAATGGTAAATTTTCAGATTCACCAACATTTGGGATAGTAAATATTGTTGGCAAGAGTTACAAAGAGCTTGGGTTTTGGTCATCTGAGAATGGATTTGTAGATAGTATTGGAAAAGTCAGCGTAGGCCAAAGTATGAAAGAATTGACTGCAATAGTAAATTGGCCAGGAGACTTGAAACGGGACCCGAAAGGATGGGCTATGCCTACGATCACAAACAAAATGAAAATCGGAGTTCCGGGTAACACTTCATTTGAGAAGTTTGTGAAAGTTACGCGGATTGAAAGATCAAATGAAACCCAAGTTACTGGTTTCTGTATAGATGTTTTTAAAGACATGATAGATGTTCTTGAGACAGAGCAAGGTTATACTTTAAATTATGATTTTTTCCCATATAATGGCCCCTATGATGAACTGGTTTACCATGTCTATAACAAGGTACTATTTCTTAAGACATGAATTCTATTCTGGCTTTTCTCTTGAAAAACGAATTTGAGCTACTAGGATTCTTTATCTCATTAACTTGAGCTACTAGGATTCTTTATTTGTTGAATTGACCAGCAGCGAACCAAGTTTAAACTGGCTAGATATTTCAGAAAAGTCTGGATTTTTATTTGTTTTTTGTTGACTATATCTTTTTATGATTAATTTGTTTTCTTTCCCTATTTATGGTTGGAATTTTCTGACAGACTTATGATGCCGTCATTGGTGATATGACCATACTGGCTAACCGAACAAAATACGTGGAGTTCACTCAGCCGTTTACTGAGTCTGGATTGTCGATGGTGGTTCCTGTGAGATCTGAACCTTACAAGGCGTGGAGGTTCATGAGGCCTTTCACTAATGAGATGTGGTTTGCGAGCTTTGGCATATTGTTCTACACAATGTTTGTGGTCTGGTTCATGGAACACCAGACCAATGAACAGTTCAGAGGTCCTTGGAAGGATCAACTTGTTACTGCACTTTGGTTCACTTTCTCTTCCCTTTTCTTTGCTCATAGTAAGTGTTTATGCTCATCACTTGGAATATATAGGCCCTGTTAATTTTTTTTCTTTTCTTTTTGTGATTTTGTGAGCTTGCATGCAAATATTACTTTGTCAACGGGTTAATTCCACTGCCCATCCCTCAGGTTTGGTTTCGTCTCACTTTTTTACTTATGTCAGTTTTATGCAAGTTAAATGACTATTTTACTCCTCAATGCAAAGATCAAGTTATATTAAAGATTTAGGGGTAAAATAGCTTGCATAAAATTGAAAAAAGGGGGAATGATACAAAATCAAACCTGGGGGGAGGGCTGTGAGACTTATCCAAGCCTCATGGGTGGGCAGTGGAACTAACCCCTTTGTCAACTAGAAAATAAACTTGCTAATACCTGAAATTGAACCATTTATATATACGTAGAAGAGAAGATTCAAAGCAACTACAGCAAAGTGGTGGTTATGATGTGGCTATTTGTTGTGTTCATCTTAACTTCAAGCTACACAGCTAGCTTAACATCAATGCTTACTGTTCGTATGCTCGAGCCAACTGTGCCAAACATCGAGTGGCTTAGGAGAACAAATTCAACGGTGGGATGTGATCCTGATTCCTTTGTAGGGGAATACTTGAAGAAAGTCCTCCTACTCGAGAACATCAAGTACGTTTATACTCAAAAGGAATACCCGGAGAAATTCAAGAGCGGAGAGATCACAGCAGCATTTCTCGAGCTCCCTTATCTCAAAGTCTTTCTCAAGGAATACTGCAATGAGTATATGTCCACGGGACCTACCTACAGATTTGGTGGCCAAGGCTTTGTGAGTATATGCAGTCCTCTAGAATGATGTTTGATTTCAGTTTATCTTCTGTCAGAAGAAATGCTGTTATATTCTAGTTCGTCAGAAGAGTTTATGAACTAATTAGAAGGATATAATGGGTATTAGAAAATATTTTACTCAAAAACACTGTAATAATCAAAAACATAATCTATAAGCCATAAAAAAAAAACAAGAAATCTAGCTAAAATAAAAAGTCCTAAACATTCTTCACACAAGCTAAAATAGATTGTGTGAATGCTCGGGCAGGCAATGGCGAAGTCACATAGAAGGGATGAGGTCACTCGACCCTTTTGACTTCTGAAAAATATTGTTATAGTACCTCTAAATTTTGAAAAAAAGTCTCTAAAATATTATTTTTGTCTATTTCTACCCCCTTTATTTTTGGTTACTATGATTTTATTTAGATCCTCTTTTATGCCAAATTTCTTTATAAATAAGAATATTTTTTTTTTCTAAAAACTTGACCCACTTCTAAAAAATTTCTGGCTTCACTAATTTATCAGGTATTCCAGAAAGGCTCGCCCATAGCATCCGACGTTTCACAAGCCATTCTAACCTTATCAGAAGGAGGCAAACTCCAAAACTTGGAGAACGAATGGTTCAATTCCTCCAACAGTTGCTCAGATTCCACCTCCGAATTAGATTCTGAACGCTTGAAGATTGACAGCTTCTTGGGCTTATTCATAATCTCAGCTGTCATCTCAACTATCTGCTTCCTCCTCTTCGTTGCAAGGTTATTAAGGAATAAAGTCCAAGAACTCGAGGCTGGTACTAATCCCATTTCTAACGAGAGTCGTTGGAAAAAGACGATTAGATTGGTTTTGATAGTGTTTCGGTTGCATAGCCAGAGGAATGTGTTTCCTAGTAGGGATGAACTGAATTCTCGTAGGTGGGAATTAGTAAGTCCATCAGAGATTGCCGGGCATATGGGAATTGTCCCGCGGCCTACCGAGATTGAAATTCCAGTAAGAACTGAATTTGATCAGAGGGGTTAACATGCAATATGATGAGAACAGGATGAAGATTAACTGTTCATATGCAACTGTTTTTGGGAGAAGTGTATAATATACTGTACTACTGTATTATTTCTATTCTTTGTAGTAGGCAGGTACGTTTCTAGCTTCTAGCGTTTTGTAGGCCGTTTCTAGTGTTTTGTAAGATTGGGGCGAAACTAAATAACGGATTTTATATAGCTACACATATATCTATATATCATTAAAAATAGTATTATAGTATAATACGTTAATGTATACTCCCTCCGTCCCATTGATAACTTTACTTTTTGCCAAAACGGGTGTCCCGTTAAAAGCTTCACCTTTCCTAAAATGATAAAGAATCTTTACTATTCCACCCACTAATTCTCTCTCCTACTTTACTTTTACACTCACAACACTTTTTAAATTTACTATTCCCTCCACTTATTCTCTAACCTATTTTACTTTTATACTCACAACACTTTCTCCTCTCTCCTATTTACCTTAATTTGCGTGCCAAGCCCAAAATGGTGAACTAATCAACGGGACAGAGGGAGTATATGTTTATTAATTGTTCAAACTTTTATAACTTTATTCTATTTTTATTATTCGTTATATTTTCTCTCACTTTAATCGAGAAAAAATTAAACTAACATTTACAAATTGAGTATATGTGTGTAAATTAAATATAAAAATATTTATAATTGATATGGTAATGTTATAGATAAAAAATTACAATAGAATTTTAGAAAAATTACTTTATGTCTCCAAATTTGAAAGATATTTACCGATTACGCAAGACGAAATTAAAAAACAAGTACTATAACCATATGAAAACAATAAATATGAAACAGAGATTATGTATGACAAATTTATTTATTTTATTTGATCCGGTGAAAGGGAAATCAAAAGTGATATTATGTAAAACTAAAATTTAAACTTGTAATTTATAAATTTATAGATAAATATAAATATAAATGTATTGGATTGGATTGGATTGTAGATAACAACAATTTGCAAGGTTATAAGACCATAATAATAATCTATAACTAGAAAACAAATCTATGAATATATAAAATAATTATGATTTTCTATGATTTAAATCTATGAGTTATATATAAATAAAATTATGATTCCAATTAAATATATTAGTAGATTTTAAGATTTTGAACCTTATAAACATACTCTCCGTACCAATAGCCAAACTTCTTCCTACTCACACGAACATAAAATTGCATGGAAACTTTTTCAATAGACATTCTATTGCTCATGTATGAGTTGTGCTCTTTCTTACCATGAAACGGTGATTGGTTCTAATATGGTACATTTTTATATCATGCGCCTCATTCTTGTCAGAAAAGCGTATCCCTTTGGCGATTTCATTTTTCTCTGGATTCCAAACTGGAAAATTGGGTTGATTATGGTAATCAATGAAGCCTTCTTCTTGTTGAGCAATATCACCAATATCACTGTAAAAAGGATAATTTGCTCTCTCGTACCTTTGATTTCCCGACGCTTCATAATGAACCAAATGTGTTTCTACGTCATCATCAATCAGCTCATCATCACCCTCTCCCAAATCTACATCAGAATCACTACTACCCTCTCCTAAATCTTCTTCTTCTTCTTCTTCTTCTTCTTCTTCTTCTTCTTCTTCTTCTTCTTCTTCTTCTTCTTCTTCTTCTTCTTCTTCTTCTTCTTCTTCTATCATCAATTGGATGATTTGGGCATGTCATGTTACCATAATTTGAAGTTTTAGTTGATACAAGTGTTTGTGTACTTGGACCAACCCCTGCATCACGGTTACAACTTGGTGCATACCCATAAAAGGTCTCTGTGTGCAGTGCTTCAAACTCTGGATAACGTCGATTTTCAATCAATTTTACGACCACATACAGCTGCAAATTACTCATCCCCCCAAATTTAGCAAAAACATCGAACATTATCTCTATACTCGCATCATCTTCAATGCGGAAAGGAAAGTACTCACCAATCCCGCTATCAAAAGAAAACAAATATCTATAAATAACTTCCAAATCATATTGTGTTCGATCTACGCCCATGTTTTTATATAACGCATCAATTAATTCATTGTATCTCCATCTACAATTAACCCTAGTTGCACATTTCAGCCCTTTCTGAAAATGAGGACCATCAAATGGTTGTTTATCGTCACCTCCCCAATAGCACACGAAAATGAGTGAACTCCCGTTCAT
Source organism: Adenophora triphylla var. japonica (assembly GCA_022495995.1). Classification (NCBI taxonomy): domain Eukaryota; kingdom Viridiplantae; phylum Streptophyta; class Magnoliopsida; order Asterales; family Campanulaceae; genus Adenophora; species Adenophora triphylla. Next base: position 179,665 of record JAFEMH010003451.1, on the reverse strand, counting down.
CTTTAACCCCACATTACGAAATCAAAGTGTTAAAACCTACACAACTCTAATTTTAACATTTATATCCATAATGTACTAAAACAAAATAAAAACATGAATTTATATATCAAAACACAAGTGAAAACAATGACTAAGATGATGTCGATTTACCTTGATTCTTATTCTTCAACAATTCTGAACTTAAAGGATGTGAAAATTTGAATTTTTTATTCAAGTATTGTGGATTTGTGGATGTTTTGGATATGGAAATATGAATGAATATAAGATCTGCAAACCTATCCCCAATCTCGTTGAAAGTCGATATAAGTAGCGAGTACTTATAGAAATCACCACACCAACTAGCGAGTTTACTAAACCTTAATTACGTTAATTATACTGAACTTGCTACACGAAATAGCGAGTTTCAACGGTTGAATTTTTAAACTCGCTACACCATGTAGCGAGTTAAAAAAATGACCATTCTGATCAATGTTTTCAAGTGTGAGTTATTTTGAAATTTATTATTTAAAAATAAAAGAATTATTTCAGAAAAAAATCCTATATTCCCGGTTCCCACTCATAAATCCTAATCTTGAATTTTTTTTTTTCAAGTTTGACTTTAGACTTTTTGTCCAAATAATTGACCATTTCAAATACTATGTTGACACAAAACTCCATCCTATGGATACTTTTTCCTTTCATTCCAAACATGCTACAATTTCCATGCCAAAAAACAAATCAACATGTCTTCCTCAAACCCCTTCTTCATGTTCTTCTTTCTCCTCATGTTTCTCTCAAACAACAAGATCACCATCACAGCCTCTGCTAACATAATCACAACCACTATCGGTGCAATCATCACCGTCGATTCGCGTGCCGGTAAAGAGCAAGAAACAGCCATGAAAATAGTAGTCCAAAAGTTCAATACGAATTCCATTAATCACAAGTTAGCCATTCTTTTCCTGAATTCTAGTAGAGACGGAGATCCCCTTCAAGCAGTTTCTAAAGAGGTTTTGGCAAAAGATAATTTTCATTTATCAGCATATGAATATATATATACAACTGAGAATTCAAAAACCTAGATAAATACAAGATATACACAATTATAAATACAAAAAATAGAGATATGCACTATCTAAATTAATTGAGAACAAAATAACTGAAGATATTCTAAGTATTCGAAACTGCTACTGGAGGATCATTTGAGATTGCTGGAGGATCATTTGGATCCTTTACACGCCCCCGCAAGATGGACGGTTCGTGAGTGAGGCCAATCTTGGAGATGAGAGAGACAAACCGAGCCCGTGAGAGTGGTTTTGTGAGAGGGTCGACAAGTTGGTCTTTGCCAGATATATGTTGAACACGAAGGTTACCAAGCTGCACTTGCTCTCGTACAAAGTGGAAGGCGAGAGCTAAATGTTTCATACGGGAGTGAAAAATGGGGTTGGCGGAGTAGTTGGTGGCGCCAAGATTGTCACTGAACACTACTGGTGGTGCTGAAGGGTGGATGCCGAGCTCAGCCAAAATGTTGCGAACCCAGAGAAGCTCGGCAGCGGAGGCAGCAATTGCACGGTACTCAGCTTCGGTTGAGGAGCGAGCAATAGCTCGTTGCTTTTTGGAAGACCAAGTAACAGGATTACGGCCTAAGTAAACAATAAAACCTGTGGTTGAGTGGAAGTCGTCCTTGTCCCCTGCCCAATCGGCATCGCAGTCAGCATGAAGAATGGGTGGGGACTGTTTGAAAATCTGAATGCCCAGGTGGATGTTTCCATGAAGGTAACGAAGTAACCATTTGAGAGCGGACCAATGGTTTTCTTGTGGGTGGTGAAGGAATTGAGCTAGCTTATTAACTGGGAAGGCAATATCTGGTCGAGTGAGAGAAAGATATTGGAGACTTCCTATGATGGCACGCTATTCAAAGGGATTGCAGATGGGAGTACGAGGGTGGGCCGAGAGAGGAGGGTAGGTGGACATGGGTGTGGGGGAAGGTTTAGAGTTGTCCATCTTATGGCGGGTAAGGAGATCGCTAATGTATTTTGTTTGAGAGAGGAGGATGCCAAGAGGATTGGGTGTAATCTTGACTCCAAGAAAATAGGAAAGAGGACCTAGATCCTTTAGAGAGAAGCAAGAGGCAAGATGAGCAATGAAAGTTTCAAGAAAGGAGGTGGAAGACCCGTAATGACAATATCGTCAACATAGACTAGAAGGAGAAGGTGGTGGGAATTTTTGTGGAAGGTAAAGAGAGATGGATCGGCAATAGAAGGGATGAAGCCGAAGGAGATGAGGGATTGTTTGGGCGCGGTATACCAAGCACGAGGTGCTTGTTTGAGGCCATAGATGGCTTTGGAGAGTCGACACACATAGAGGGTTTTGTGGAATCTTGGAAACTGGGGGGGTTGTGTCATGAAAACGATTTCAGAGAGGCGGCCTTGGAGGAAGGCGTTGTTCACATCAAGTTGGCGGAGGGGCCAACTATGGGTAATGGCTAGAGAAAGGATGAGACGTATAGTGGCGGGTTTGACTACAGGACTAAAGGTTTTAGAATAATCAAGGCCGGGTCTTTGGTGGAATCCTTTGGGAACAAGACGGGCTTTATATTTGTGGATGGTGTTGTCGGGGTTGTATTTGATACGGAATACCCATTTGCACCCGACAATGTTTGGTGCTTCATGGGAAGGAACTAAGGACCAAGTTTCATTACGCATGAGAGCGGTGTACTCCTCGCACATAGCTTTGTACCAATGAGGGGTAAAGAGGGCATGTTTAGTGGTGGTAGGAAGGGAGGAAGGAGAGGAAAGGGATGTGAGATTAGCATAGTTAGAATTAGGTTTTCGGATGCCATGGGAAAGGCAGGTTGTGATTGTGCGGGTGAGTTGGGGCTGATTTGTGGTGGCTGGAAGAGGCTCGGCCTGGGCAGTTTGGCGGTTGTCATTGCTTGGGTCGATAGAGGTAGAAGGGAGTGGGTTGGTGGCAGAGGCAGAAGCAGGAGGTGGGGGAATTTGGGGTTCGGTAGCAGTAGGAGAGGGAGGTGGCTGAGTGGGAGTTTGAGCAGGAGGGTCGGCTGGATGGTGTGTGGGCTGTGGAAGTAAAATAGGAATAGAAATGGAACACCATTTAGAGGGAGTAATGGTTTGAGAAAGAGTGGGTTTTGTGGTGAGAGAAGTGTATGGAAACTCTGTTTCGATGAATTTTACGTGGCGTGAAGTGTATATTTTGTGAGTTGTGGGATCAAGACAATGGTAGGCACTTTGGGTGGAGGAATAGCCTACAAAGATGCACGAGGTTGACTTGTGAGCTAATTTATGAGATGTGTAGGGTTTAATCCATGGGTAGCAAAGGCACCCAAAGCTTCTTAATTTGGTATAGTTCGGAGGGGTTTGAAAAAGACGGAGATAGGGTGAGTCATTGTGGAGGGTGGGAGTGGGTAATCTATTGATGAGATAGGCAGCAGTTGTGAGAGCGTGGGACCAAAGAGAGAGGGGGAGTTTTGCATGGGATAGAAGGGAGAGAGCGGTTTCAACAAGATGTCGATGTCGCCATTCGGCAAAACCATTATGCTCGGGAGTATGGGGTGGAGTGGTGAGGTGAGTGACTCCGTTTTGAAGCAGAGAAGGAGTGAGTTTTAGGTATTCACCACCATTGTCGGAGAAAAATTGAATGATGGGTCGGGAAAAGTATTTTTCGACGATAGCTTTAAAGCGAGTAAAAGTGGCGAAAGTGTCAGATTTATTTTTGAGTGGGTATAGCCAAGTATATTTGGTAAAATGGTCTACGAATATCACATAATATTTGTAATTGTCATATGAGTAAATTGGCGCAGTCCACACATCAGAAAAAATGAGTTCAAGAGGAGCATGAGTGACCAGAGAAGAAGTAGAGAAGGGGAGTTTGTGGCTTTTATTAATATTGCAAGGATTACAGGAATTGAAATGACCAAACGGAATGCGTAAATAAAATTGCTTATTTAAATGGGAAACAATAGGGGGAGGTGTCCTAGTCTATGATGCCACGATTGAAGAGATATTGAGGTGCTTAGATGAGCTTGGGGCGGTTGAAGATGCCAGAGATAGATTCCACGATCAGTTGTTCCGTGGAGAAGAATGCAGTGAGTCGAGATTTCCTTGAAAAGAAAGGAAGAGTGTGAGAATTCAGTTAGTGCATTATTATCTTTGCAAAATTGAGAGACGGAGAGAATATTTCGAGTGATAGAGGGAACATGCAAAACATTATTGAAACGAATATTGGAGTTGGAACAAGAAATAGAAAAACTACCTATATTGGCAATCGGAAGGGATGATCCATCACCAATAATGACTTCATCACTTCCATCATAAGGGGTGGTGAAGGGAGAGAGTGGAAAGAGTATTTGTGAGATGGTGCGTAGCACCGCTGTCGACTAGCCAAGAAGTCAGAGATGAGGAGTGAGGGGCAGAAGCCGTGTGAGCTTGGGGCTGATTTGGGGTTTGGGTGTTGCGGGTCAAGCGGCCAGAAGATGGGGGTGAAGGGAAGACAACACTTGGATAATCGCGTTTGAATTGACGACATTGAGAGATTACGTGTCCAACAAACCGACAGTATTGACATTTGCCTTTGAAAGGCACGGAAGAGGAGGAGGAGGGGTTGCAGGTTTGAGGTGGTGTGGGTAGGAGGGGCAAAGGATTCGGCTGGCTTGAGAAATGCCGAGAGTGATTATGGTGGGATGGGGAGGGTACATGGTGGGCGACATGGGCAGACATGGGAAGGAGAGGTTGAGTGGGTTGTTGTTTTAGGGAGAGCTCATGGTGAATGAGCTTTTCATGAAGTGCTTCGAAGGTGATGGGTTGTCTCTAGCACGGATGGAGTCGATGATTGGTTTGTACGAGTCATAGTCTAGGCCTTTTAGGACTTTAGCAATAACGTCTTCGGAGTCCATGGGTTTGCCTAGGATTGCAAGTTTATCGGTGCATGATTTTATGGATTCCATATAGTCTGTGATGGAGAGAGAGGATTTGGTGATAGAGTCAAGATGGTCTTTTAGTTGAAGAATATGACCACGCGAAGGGTTTGCGTAGGTCGTTTTGAGGATATCCCAAGCTTAATGAGAGGTGGTGGCTTGATAAACAAGGGGTGTGCCTGATGTGTCAAGGGTTCCTAAGAGGGCACTAAGTATGAGGCGATCTTGCCTATTCCAGGTACTTAGAGCAGGGTTTTTGGTATTCTTGCCATCAACAATGATGGTATCGGGAGGGGGGGATGGGAACCATCAACGAAGCCTAGGAGGTCCAAACCGAAAAGAAGGGAGGTTACTTGGGAGGACCACCAGAGATAGGTGAAAGGTGTGAGTGTCTTGCATTGAGAGAGGTTAACAGGTAGAATGGGGTGATTTGGTTCGGCGGTGTTGGGGATGGTGGAAGAGGACTGGTTTGCCATGGAGAGAAGGCTGGTGGGCGACAGAAAGAATAGAGAGGCAGGAGGAATTTGAAAAGGGTATTGGAACAGATTGCTCTGATACCATAAAGAGGTTTTGGCAAAAGATAATTTTCATTTATCAGCATATGAATATATATATACAACTGAGAATTCAAAAACCTAGATAAATACAAGATATACACAATTATAAATACAAAAAATAGAGATATGCACTATCTAAATTAATTGAGAACAAAATAACTAAAGATATTCTAAGTATCCGAAACTGCTGCTGGAGGATCATTTGAGATTGCTGGAGGATCATTTGGATCCTTTACAGTTTCTTCGGGTAATCTTTATTTCAAAAATTAAAAATTTAGAGGGTCAAAATAATTAAATTTCTTACTTTATTCGTTTTTTTGCAGCAGAGGAGCTGATTAAATCGGATGCACTTCATGATGTTGGTTCAGAGATTGAGCATCGTCTAGTGCTACCTCAGTTACCTTCTTTATCTGATGCAAAAGAGATTCTTCGTGAAGAAGTAGCAAAATTACTTGAAAAACAATCCCGGGTTTTTATTGTGCTCGAGTCCTCGTTACCAATGGTTATTGAGTTAGTCAAAGAAGCTAAGCGAATAGGACTAATGGGAGGGGACTCCGTTTGGATTCTAATGGATGGTGTTTCAAGTTTGCTTGACTCCGTTAACTCCTCTGTTTTTATGTCTATGCAAGGTGCTTTAGGAGTCAAGACTTATTATTCAGAAGAAACTAGATCTTTTCTAGCCTTCAAGGCTCGTTTTCGTGAAGCATTCAGACTAGATCATCCCGAGGAAGATAGATTTGATCCCAGAATTTATGCTATACGTGCTTATGATAGTGTCACTGCAATCTCCCAAAGTGTTAACGGCCCAAAAACATTGCTTAATGGAATTTTATCCAGCAATTTTTCTGGTTTAAGTGGTCATATATATTCGGTTCAAAAATGGTAAATTTTCAGATTCACCAACATTTGGGATAGTAAATATTGTTGGCAAGAGTTACAAAGAGCTTGGATTTTGGTCATCTGAGAATGGATTTGTAGATAGTATTGGAAAAGTCAGCGTAGGCCAAAGTATGAAAGAATTGACTGCAATAGTAAATTGGTCAGGAGACTTGAAACGGGACCCGAAAGGATGGGCTATGCCTACGATCACAAACAAAATGAAAATCGGAGTTCCGGGTAACACTTCATTTGAGAAGTTTGTGAAAGTTACGCGGATTGAAAGATCTGTTGGGAAAGTTGTCTATACAACAATAAATAAGATTTTCTTGAATTTAACGAAATGACAAATTATATAATGAACCATAACATAATTAATGGGGCAGGAAATAAAGATAAAATAGAATGCGGAAATTAAAGCAAACCGAGTAATCAAAGAAGTCGAGTCTTGTGTTGGACACAATTTCCGCAAGAAGATATTGCCCCGCACTGGTGCTTACGGATTAGCGGCAATCTTCTCTCAAGATGAAACGACTTTACAGTCATTAATAGGAGCACTCCAAATTAATGACTTCGGCGAACAAAATTCGTGTTTGACACTTCCAGACTTTGAAGAAGACTTATGCAACGAGATGCTTTTTCTTCTAACAGATGATGTTAAGAATTCCGTTGAATTCTGTGACTGAATCCATAATTCAGTTAACTATCTAACCGAGTTAGTTAACTCTGTTGGATAAGTAATCCTTAACTTCTAGTGAGAAGAGAAAGGAATATGTGAAGTGAAAGAATGATTGATGTGTATTTTGACAAACTAGTGGGGGGTATTTATAGTAGATGAAGAGTTAGGGTGCTTTTTGGTAATAGGCAATATTGGCACCTGGTGGATTCTGGCCGTTGGATCTGATCTTGATGGAGGGTGGAGATCTGCTGGATCTCGCCAAAGATCTATTCGAACTGGTTCCTTTGAACCATTCCAACCCTTCCATCCTTGACCTGGTTCATTGAACCCAGCTTGCACCCTTTGGCATAGATCGGCCCAGCCCAATTCGAATGGGCCTAGGCCCAGTCCAGTCCGAGCCAAGCTGAACCGAACTACTGCACCCGAGCCACGAACCTTGATTGATTTGCTAAAAATCAAAGGCTCCAATAGCTCCTAGCGACGATGCGAAGTGCAAAGTGCGCCCTAAACCGCCCATTCCGCCCTTCGCGCGCTTCGCGGGTGTGGTCCAAATTGAGCTAGTATAAAACTGGCACAATTGGGCTGCACCTTGCATGGTTAGCCCAATGGCCCAACTAGGTTGGCCCAAGGAGATTAACTTGATGTCTCCTTCCTTGGATGGATCCACTTATAAACTATCATTGCTTCACATCTTAAAGCAATGTGGGATAACTATTCCATATCCCATAAACTCTTCATAAACCCATTTTATTTTGCATACTTTGAGCATTAATTTCTCATTCACCACTAATTGGTTTTGAGAAAGTAAATATATCAAATTAATCTACTCCAAATGTAGATTATTAATATGCAATCAATTTCCATTTTTCTAAAATGGAACCCAATGGAATTCTTGGTCAAAAGTCGGTCAAACCTCACTTTTACAAACCAAAATTCCAACAATCCCCCACATGAATGACAAATTAATGCATGCATGAATGCACTGCCCTGGAAGTTTCGGCGAACTATTATTGCATCGAGATAGGTAGCTTATGGCCTTGAACCTTCCCTAGTGAAATACTATCGGATATACTAGCCATTTGGGTAGCGAGACGCTTTGAACCGGTGATCGTATAGTGTCTACCACGCCACTAGTACTCACACAATAACAGCTCTAACACGTTTTGTTCTCACGTTTTGTCCATTTCGGCCCTGGACCGTTCTTGATTCATAAGTGTTTCAATTTAGAAGCGGCCTTATTACTTCTCACTTATATAGGTGATCTCCCATAAAGAGTATCCTGTTATACTCCACCACTTAGGTATATGAATCATTAAAAGCTTTAAGCTTACCCTCACTACACGTCATCAGGTGTTTTAGCACTTAGACGGCTTCTGAGAATGAGTTATAATAAGTTCTAAGCGCACATACTAGAATTTCCATAATTTAGTTGTCTCATTGAACCAAGGGCATGGGATCTCCAATTCTCAAGGTTGAGTGTCCACTATGGATTTCTTTGTTTGTGTGGGTTTTTAACTTCATTCCCCTTACCAGACAATTTGATCTCCTATTCATACCCTTTGGTATACGGATCCGTTTTTTTTAACTTCACATGGCCAGTTGTGACAGTCTCATTTGAGATCAATTGTCTTATGGTAATATGTCAATGACCATTGTGTCTTTGACTTACCACGATGTTCTACACCTTTTCCTATTTCTCATTGTCGTCACAATGCCTTAGGTCATGTAGACACAAACTTATTCCACAAAGGAATATCTTCCAAGACCATTTAGTTTTTATCTTTATCTAATGCTATCGACTCAGATTCCTTATTGAATCGAGTTGTTCATGTTGTCTTGGAAGTTTGACACCGCTGCTCCATTTATTGTGAACACATTTTCACCTTGGAGTTTATTTGTGTCTGATATCCAATTAGTATATCCTTTTTCATACTATTGAATATCTCATTTATTGTAATCTGTAATCACAAGAATATCTTTAAGTACTCCAAGTACTTTGACTATACTTAGTGATTTATTACACTTTTTAACTAGACTTTTTAGTCTCTCTAAAATGGTCAATCCTTTCGAGTGACCAAATTCTTCTATCTGGCCGAGTCTTCTTCGAGTAGTTATCATCTCTGTACCGGTCCGACTTCCCAAGTATTCAGTATCTCTAAGTGGTTTGACCTCCTTAGAGTCTGCCTCTCAGGAATCTACCTTACAGAGATTACCTCTCAAGATTCTACCTTATAGATTCCATCTCTCAAGAATCTATCTGTTATTTCTCAAGAATTTAACTTATTCGAGAGTATACCTTTGAGAATTTATCTAACTCTTATGACTCTACCATTAAAGAGTCTATCATTTTAAAAATCTTTCTCTTCAGATTCTATATCTCGAGAGTCTCGCTTTCGAGATCAATAATCTGCCTTTTCAGATTAACAATCCGTCTCAATAGAGTTTATTTCTCAAGATTGTTTTCCCTTTAGAAATCTATCTTTTGAAATTTTAACTCTCTTGACTACACTTCTTGAAAGTCTGCCTTAGGACTTTATCTTTCAAGAGTTTTTCGTTTATAGATTCATCTTTTAAATACTTCCTTTTAAGGACATATTTGCAACTCAACGGTTCGCATTATGAAAGAAGATCAACCAACTTCCAAATGTATGATGAACTATTCATTTAAATGTTAACAACAGTTTTCGTTTTAATTTTTCTACCATAGAAAATTAGGACCAAAAGACTAGCTTCTTTTGTCCACAAACTGTGTCTTAGTTCATGTTACTATTAAGATAAATCTTTTACAGTTTTATAAGTTCTCTTTAAACTTATCTTATTTCCTTTTTTACTTCAAGGAAATATGATTTCAAGGAATACCAAATTCCTTGTTTTTGGCTTAAGTACTTTTACTTAGCTCGTACCCCCACACTTGAGGTGTATCCCCGCAATTGAGGTGTACCCCCACACTTAAGGTATTTAATAAAAAACGTCTTACGATTATGCCATAATCTGTAATTAGTTTTATCAAATCCATTCTTGGGTATCTAATTAAAAATGACAGTACAGCTTCCCCCACAAATTTGGTTAGGCCAGAGCTTATTGCATTTATCATCTCCTTAAGAGTATGATTCTTGCATTTTGCTCCTGCATTAGACTGAGTTGAATATGTTGCGATCGTTTGATGAATACTGCCGGAAACCTCACAAATATCCTCAAACGGTGCCGCATATTCCCTCATTCTAGTTTTTCGAATCTTCTTTATATTAAGTTGATTCGTCAACTTCATTCTTATAAGTTTGGAAAGCCTCCAAGGCTTCATCCTTCCTTATCAAGAGAATGTCTTGTGCAACCTATTTATAAAGTAATTAAATACTTTTTCCCACCTCGAGTTTGCACTAACTTTAGATCACAATTATTTGTGTGAGCTAACTCAAGAGGTGTCGTGTTTCTTATTACTGAAGAAAATGATGACTTAGTCATTTTATCTTCCACGCAAATTTCACACTTGTCAGTTGAATCAAATTTATTCATGAGAATTAATTCTTGATTCACTGACATCTTAATTGTGTTGAAATTCACATAACCTAATTTATCATGCCATAAATTAGAACCTTTCAAAAGGTAAACATAAGAAACACCGATGCTCTTTGCCTCTAGGCAAGTTACCCTTTACCAAGAAACAATTTTTTTTTCTTGGTCAATACAGTTTTTATCTGACTCAAAATATTTGTCTAAATCCAGCCTTGCTCAACATTGCGAATGTCTGAGACATGCAGCATATTCACGAGAGTCAGTTCTCTGTCTGAAGTCATCTTCAGCACAACCTTTCCAAATCCCACGACGTTTGGAAGTTTCAGAGTTTCACATATACACCTTCCTTCCATTGATAGAAGTGTATGATGAGAAGCTCTCTTTATCAGCACATATATGGTGAGTAGCTCTAGCGTCTATCCACCATTCTCTTGGGTTGACTTCCAACTTTGCTAAGTTGGTTTCAAACACCATTACTGCTTTTATTTGTGTTGTGGTCTTGAAAAGACACAACTTAATTGAACTGGTGCCTTAGCAAAGGCACCCGCCGAGTCAACAATTTTGCACGGCCGCTCCATGCTTTGCACGGGCGTGCTCTATGTCTGTGCACGGCCGATCCGGGTGTGCCTCTCTGAATAGTCACACTCTTAGTAAGTATCCATTCAAAGAGTCACAACGCAAAATGTTTAAACTGTTTCACTTCCTCCAGCCTAATACCCGCTTCGGTATTCAATGATTCAGTTGTCTATTTCCCTTCATGGAATATGACAAACTTTTGCTACGTGATTGGTCTTACCACATCTTGTAACAAATTTTGGAGATGGTTCCTTGAACCTTATAGTCCGTTCCAAAGTGTTCTACAACTCTTTGGTTTTCCCCATGAGACAGTGCTCCTTGAACGGGCATCATTTGGTCTCCTCAGTATGTACGTCCTACATATGAGATTTTTCATGATTCCATTCTTCTGCGGCTATCTGTCTTTGCGGATCTTGGATCATCATCATTCTCCTTTTCGGTTATCTTTGGAAAATCTGGATCATCATCCTCTTCCTCTTATTTGCCTTGGTAAATTTGGATTATCTGCCTTGCATGAACTTCTTTGTTTATAAGTCCGCTCCATGTTATCCTTCCTTGGAGACCGTCTTTTTTTTTTGTTAAGTTTCTAACGAAAAAGTCCTTCGGTTGTCCATCATCATTGGCTCATATTTGTCATAAAAACAAGAAAACGTCAATATCTTCTTGCGATTGTTGGGAAAGTTGTCTATACAACAATAAATAAGATTTTCTTGAATTTAACGAAATGACAAATTATATAATGAACCATAACATAATTAACGGGGCAGGAAATAAAGATAAAATAGAATGCGGAAATTAAAGCAAACCGAGTAATCAAAGAAGTCGAGTCTTGTGTTGGACACAATTTCCGCAAGAAGATATTGCCCCGCACTGGTGCTTACGGATTAGCGGCAATCTTCTCTCAAGATGAAACGACTTTACAGTCATTAATAGGAGCACTCCAAATTAATGACTTCGGCGAACAAAATTCGTGTTTGACACTTCCAGACTTTGAAGAAGACTTATGCAACGAGATGCTTTTTCTTCTAACAGATGATGTTAAGAATTCCGTTGAATTCTGTGACTGAATCCATAATTCAGTTAACTATCTAACCGAGTTAGTTAACTCTGTTGGATAAGTAATCCTTTACTTCTAGTGAGAAGAGAAAGGAATATGTGAAGTGAAAGAATGATTGATGTGTATTTTGACAAACTAGTGGGGGGTATTTATAGTAGATGAAGAGTTAGGGTGCCTTTTGGTAATAGGCATTATTGGCACCTTGAACCCTTTGGCATAGATCGGCCCAGCCCAATTCGAATGGGCCTAGGCCCAACCGCACCATGCACTGCACCGCCCCAATAGCTCCTAGCGACGATGCGAAGTGCAAAGTGCGCCCTTCGCGGGTGTGGTCCAAATTGAGCTAGTATAAAACTGGCACAATTGGGCTGCACCTTGCATGGTTAGCCCAATGGCCCAACTAGGTTGGCCCAAGGAGATTAACTTGATGTCTCCTTCCTTGGATGGATCCACTTATAAACTATCATTGCTTTACATCTTAAAGCAATGTGGGATAACTATTCCATATCCCATAAACTCTTCATAAACCCATTTTATTTTGCATACTTTGAGCATTAATTTCTCATTCACCACTAATTGGTTTTGGGAAAGTAAATATATCAAATTAATCTACTCCAAATGTAGATTATTAATATGCAATCAATTTCCATTTTTCTAAAATAGAACCCAATGGAATTCTTGGTCAAAAGTCGGTCAAACCTCACTTTTACAAACCAAAATTCCAACAAGATCAAATGAAACCCAAGTTACTGGTTTCTGTATAGATGTTTTTAAAGACATGATAGATGTTCTTGAGACAGAGCAAGGTTATACTTTAAATTATGATTTTTTCCCATTTAATGGCCCCTATGATGAACTGGTTTACCGTGTCTATAACAAGGTACTATATCTTAAGACATGAATTCTATTCTGGATTTTTATTTGTTTTTTGTTGACTATATCTTTTTATGATTAATTTGTTTTCTTTACCTATTTATGGTTTGAATTTTCTGACAGACTTATGATGCCGTCATTGGTGATATGACCATACTGGCTAACCGAACAAAATACGTGGAGTTCACTCAGCCGTTTACTGAGTCTGGATTGTCGATGGTGGTTCCTGTGAGATCTGAACCTTACAAGGCGTGGAGGTTCATGAGGCCTTTCACTAATGAGATGTGGTTTGCGAGCTTTGGCATATTGTTCTACACAATGTTTGTGGTCTGGTTCATGGAACACCAGACCAATGAACAGTTCAGAGGTCCTTGGAAGGATCAACTTGTTACTGCACTTTGGTTCAGTTTCTCTTCCCTTTTCTTTGCTCATAGTAAGTGTTTATGCTATCACTTAGGCCATTTACAATGGCTTGTTGAAAAAAAAAAAAAATTCAATAGTTGAAACCATTGCAAGGGTATTGAAACCCATTTTCAATAGTTGAAAAAAAAAAATTGTTGAATAAATTCAACAGGTGTTAAATAAATTTAGTCGAAATTTTTTTGACACTTGACGCCACATGATTGGTTCCTGATATTTTTATTTTCAAATCTCATCCAATTTTTTCAAAGACAATTATCTTATATCAAAAAAAAAAAATTTTTTACACCAAAATTCATAAATTTTTTCTCTATAAATAGAGTCTATTTTCATTTGATTTGGACATAAAAAAAAAAAACTTTTTTTTTCAATATAAATTTCTCAATTATCCTTCATATTTACCTTTGGATTTTGTTCTTTCAGACTTATGATGCCTTCATTAGTGAAAGGGATCCTTAATAATAACCGATTTCAATATCTTTAATAATAATTCATCAATATTTTGAGTCTGGATTGTTTATGGTGGTTAATGTGCAATCTAAAAATTAATTAAGTATGAAGTATTTTTTTAATTATAAATGATAATAATAATTATTATTATTTTACTGATCATAAAAATAAAGAATATAAAATAAAATAAAAGTGGTGGGGTATAGGATGATGAGTTGGAAAGGTATTGAATTTTATTAAACAAATGAATAGTTCATAGGGTTAAAAGGATTAACCCGGTGTCAATTATTATAATAAAAAGCATGGTGGTGTTCACTTTGTTGCTAATAGTGGGTGTCGAATGCTCGTCACTTCGAATATCGGAAACTGCCAGTGTATTTACCCACCCTTCCTTTCCTTTTTGTGATTTTGTGAGCTTGCATGCGAATATTACTTTGTCAACGGGTTAATTCCACTGCCCATCCCTCAGGTTTGGTTTCGTCTCACTTTTTCATTTTTATCAGTTTTATGCAAGTTAAATGACTATTTTACTCCTCAATGCAAAGACCAAGTGATATTAAAGATTTAGGGGTAAAATAGTCCTTCATCTTGCATAAAATTGACAAAAGGGGGAATGATACAAAATCAAACATGGGGGGGAGGGCAGTGACACTTGTCCAAACCTCATGGGTGGTCAGTGAAACTAACCCCTTTGTCAACTAGAAAATAAACTTGCTAATACCTGAAATTGAACCATTTATATATACGTAGAAGAGAAGATTCAAAGCAACTTCAGCAAAGTGGTGGTTATGATGTGGCTATTTGTTGTGTTCATCTTAACTTCAAGCTACACAGCTAGCTTAACATCAATGCTTACTGTTCGTATGCTCGAGCCAACTGTGCCAAACATCGAGTGGCTTAGGAGAACAAATTCAACGGTGGGATGTGATCCTGATTCCTTTGTAGGGAAGTACTTGAAGGAAGTCCTCCATCTCGAGAACATCAAGCACCTTGATACTCAAAACCAATACCCGGAGAAATTCAAGAGCGGAGAGATCACAGCAGCATTTCTCGAGCTCCCTTATCTCGAAGTCTTTCTCAAGGAATACTGCAATAAGTATATGTCCACGGGACCACCTACAGATTAGGTGGCCAAGGCTTTGTGAGTATAAGCAGTCCTCTAAAATGATGTTTGATTTCAGTTTATCTACTGTCAGAAATGCTATTATATTCTAGTTCGTCAGAAGAGCTTATGAACTAATAAGAAGGATATAATGGGTATTAGAAATATTTTACTAAAAAACACTGTAAAAATCAAAAACATAATCTATAAGCCATAAAAATAAACTAGAAATCTAACTAAAATAAAAATTCCTAAACATTCTTCACACAAGCTAAAATAGATTGTGTGAATGCTCGTGCAGGCAATGGCGAAGCCACATAGAAGGGATGAGGTCACTCGACCCTTTTGACTTTTGAAAAATATCGTTATAGTATCTCTAAATTTTGAAAAAAGTCTCTAAAATATTATTTTTGTCTATTTCTACCCCCTTATTTTTGGTTACTATGATTTTATTTAGATCCTCTTTTATGCCAAATTTCTTAATAAATAAGAATATTTTTTTTCTCTAAAAAATCTTAACCCACTTCTAAAAAATTTCTGGCTTCGCTAATTTATCAGGTATTCCAGAAAGGCTCTCCCATAGCATCCGACGTTTCACAAGCCATTCTAACCTTATCAGAAGGAGGCAAACTCCAAAAGTTGGAGAACGATTTGTTCAATTCCTCCAACAGTTGCTCAGATTCCACCTCCGAATTAGATTCTGAACGCTTGAAGATTGACAGCTTCTTGGGCTTATTCATAATCTCAGCAGTCATCTCAACTATCTGCTTCCTCCTCTTCGTTGCAAGGTTATTAAGGAATAAAGTCTGAGAACTCGAGGCTGGTACTAATCCCATTTCTAACGAGAGTCGTTGGAAAAAGACGATTAGATTGGTTTCGATAGTGTTTCGGTTTCAAAGCCAGAGGAATGTGTTTCCTAGTAGGGATGAACTGAATTCTCGTAGGTGGGAATTAGTAAGTCCGTCAGAGATTCCCGGGCATATGGGAATTGTCCCGCGGCCTACCGAGATTGAAATTCCAGTAAGAACTGAATTTGATCAGAGGGGTTAACATGCAATATGATGAGAACAGGATGAAGATTAACTGTTCATATGCAACTGTTTTTGGGAGAAGTATATAATATACTGTACTACTGTATTATTTCTATTCTTTGCAAGTAGGCAGGGATGTTTCTAGCGTTTTGTAGGCACGGGGCGAAACTAAATAAAGGACCCCAATGATTTTATATTGCTATACACATATATCTATATATCATTAAAAATAGTATTATAGTATGATACATTAATGTATATATGTTTATTAATTGTTCAAACTTTTATAAATTTATTCTATTTTTATTATTCGTTATATTTTTTCTCACTTTAATAGAGAAAAAATTAAACTAACATTTACAAATTGAGTATATGTGTGTAAATAAAATATAAAAATATTTATAATTCATATGGTAATGTTATAGATAAAAAATTACAATGGAATTTTAGAAAAATTACTTATGTCTCCAAATTTGAAAAATATTTACAGATTACACAAGACGAAATTAAAAAAGAAGTACTATTACCATATGAAAACAATAAATATGAAACATAGATTATGTATGACAAATTTATTTATTTTATTTGATCCGGTGAAAGGGAAATCAAGAGAGATATTATGTAAAACTAAAATTTAAACTTGTAATTTATAAATTTATAGATAAATATAAATATAAATGCATTGGATTGTAGATAACAACAATTTGCAAGGTTATAAGGCCATAATCAGTAATCTATAAATAGAAAAAAAAATCTATTATGAATATATAAAATAATTATGATTTTCTATGATTTGAATCTATGAGTTATATATAAATAAAATTATGATTTCAATTAAATATATTAGATCTTAAGATTTTGAACCTTATAAACATACTCCCCCGTCCCATAACAAATGTTACTTCTTTCTCTTTTGGGTTTCTCGTAACAAATGTTATAATTTAAAAATGAAAACTTGATAGCAATTATTTATTCAATGAGACTTAGTTGTCACAGTAACAACAACAACAATTCAATTAGTATTTACTACCCAACTTTTCGTTAATACTTTACTTTTCATACTTACAACACATACGGCACTATTTACTGTATATTATATAGTATGTTATGAGACAAAGGGAGTAAATATTATACATATAGATAACACGAAGACGTAAAATTTAATCTTATAATTTTGAGATAAAATATAAATAAAAACAAATTTATAAGACTTATAAAGATAACTTGGAATTGAACATCAATTATTTGACCTCAAACTTATCTCCTATTTAGCTATTTAGTTATTGGTCACTTACAACATATCAACTCATTTATCATCAAATCAACACATTTGATGCAGGTAGAGACAAGGCAGGTTGCGGCAGAATACTTCATGGGTTTCAGTTGTTTTAATGGGTTTAGGGTTTTAATAATTATTTACTTATCTTTTATTATTTTCTTTGTATTTTCGGAATTATTATTAGATAGGTAGTATTTTGATGTTTTAGAATAGATTTAGGAGATATTTTGTTAATTTTGAGTCCTATTATGTTATGATATAGCTTAGGGGTAATTTTAGTAGGTTTTGACTTGTTTTCCAAGTCATATGAGTCATATAAAATATGGTCATATGTTAAATACAAAAATTAGACTTGTTGATTATTGAATAAAGAAAATAAAGGAAAAGCTGAGGCTTTCTTTATCTAGGGTTTGTAACCCATTGTTTCTGGCTCTTTTCGTTTGGTATCAATCTCAAGGCTTCATTTGACATCATTTGGTATCAGATTCCTGGACGAGAGTATCGATATTGATGGCCGAACGAGGGAGTAGTGTTCGTGGCGGAAAAAATGTTCGTGGAAGGAACCGTGGAGTGGATTCCAGTCAAGACGTTCATCATCGCAAACGTGGCATACGTGATATTGAGGTAAACGAAGTGCGAAAGCAGATTCAACAACTCCAGAACTTTCAGGCGCGTATGGAGCATCCACCGATGGGTTCAGATTCGGATTTATCATCCGAGGACATGGAGTTTCATGAAGGGGTCACTCCCTTCAACCAGGGTCACGAAATTGGGTCCAGGAATGTGGCAGATCCTTCAAGGGATATCGAAGCAGAAATCGAGAGTCCGGGGATTGAAGGTATGGCATATCTAGATGTATTTCGCGTCCCATTATCTATCATTACTGTTGAAAGGGTTTTTAATGATCCATCATCACCCTTTGTTTTATTAGACAATTTTGATCAGTTTATTGATTGGTTAAAACCTCCAATTTTTGACATGTGTGACTGTGATATTTGTCAATTGGAAAGGTCATACTCGGTTGATCGAAAAATACCTTGTTCAAAATTTCCGTCAGATGAATTGTCGAGGAATTTTGGGTTTGTTAAGTGTTTTTATCCGTATGAAGATCCTTTTAATTGGTTGTTCTCCGGTCAGATTTGTTATCAGACTGTCAAGAAATTGTTATTTGAAGATTGTGTTACATATTTTTGGGCGGATTTGATGGATTTAGTGAAAAGCAATCGCAAGTATACAGTGCGTCAACGATTTAAGGATAAATTTCAAGATGTATTTCCTACAGCAACATGTCAAATTTGAGGATGGATTTTTTCTAAGAAGGGAAGAATGATGCAGGTAGATGTTGGTGATTTAAGTGAAAATCATCGGCCATTTGGTGTTCTCAGGGTTTGGTTCAAAAATGGGTGGACTCGGGAATACTATATTGAGAATACGGGGGTGCGGAGTGCACATTCTCTTAAGTATGTTTTGGGTTCACAGAATAAATCGATCAAGTATGGAATTGCTGGGAATTCGAAATTCGAATTCAAAATGCTTGCAACTGCCTGTTCAAATTTGCAACTGCCTGTTCAAATTTGGAACAGGCAGTACTTGATTTAAAAACATCTTTGAGACATCAACTTGATCAATCAATTCACTCCATAAGGGTTCTTCTATTTTTCTTGCCAGAATAGAGGGCTTAATTCGCAGTCTTATCCCACAAGAGAATTCGTGCAACCCAGGCAGATATTAAGGGTCGAATTATTCTTGAAGGAAAGTGCTTCACGATTCTGCGACATATCCAAGCTTTTTGACATTGTTGTATACCCGAAGATCTAACAATCTTCAAGAATAATTCTGCTTGTTGACAATGTCGAGCGTGAAGGAAATGACTACAAATTTCGGGAAACTGGAGAAGTTTGAAGGGGTTGATTTTCGTCGATGGCAGAAGAAGATGCACTTTCTCTTGACGACTTTGAAAGTGGTGTATGTATTGAGCACGCCTGTGCCAGAAGTGTTGGATGATGGGACTCTGGAAGACATGCGGAAGAGGAACAAATGGGAGAATGATGACTACATCTGTAGAGGCCACATTCTTAACGGTATGTCTGATTCCCTCTTTGACATCTATCAGAATGTAGAGTCTGCCAAGGAACTTTGGAATTCACTAGAGTCTAAGTATATGAATGAAGATGCCTCTAGTAAGAAATTTCTGGTTGGAAATTTTATGAACTATAAAATGGTAGACTCCAGGCCTGTAATGGAACAATACAATGAACTGCTTCGCTTATTGGGTCAGTTTGCTCAACATAAAATGGAAATGGACGTGTCTATATCTGTATCAAGTATAATTGATAAGTTGCCTCCCTCCTGGAAAGATTGCAAACATATGCTTAAACATAAAAAGGAAGAATATTGAATCTGATTGAACTAGGAAGTCATCTGCGCATAGAAGAATCTCTTAGGGCGCAGGAGGGTGGTAAGTTCAAGGGAAAAGAGATTGCTGAATCAAGTGGCAAGGGTAAGGATCATGTTGATTCGACTTCCATTAATATGGTGGAAGCCGCTGAGGGTTCTTTTAAGAACAGTGGCAAGGGTCAGAAGCGATCTCATGCTAGCATTAGTAGTAACACCCAAATGAAGCCTAAGGGTCCATGCTGGATCTGTGGTAAGAATGGCCACTTCAAGGCTGATTGCAGGAAGAGAAAAAAGAAAGGAACAGATAAGAAGAATTCTGGGCAGGGGTCTAAGGACCAAGGTCCACCTAAACATCAAGGTCAGAATCTGAATTCTGGAATTAATTTTGATTTGAAATTATGTCCCTATGATTTCTGAAGCATTTTATGTGCAGGATGATGATGTTACTTGGTGGATTGACTCGGGTGCAACAAGACATGTTTGCAAGGATCGAAGTTGGTTCGAGAAGTATGAACCAATGACTGATGGATCCATGCTCTATATGGGAAACGAGTCAAAAGCTGCCATAGTTGGTCGAGGAACTGTTCTGTTAAACTTTAGTTCTGGGAAATGTATTTGTTTAAACAATGTGTTACATGTACCTTGTATCCGAAAAAACTTGGTTTCGGGTAGTTTGCTGTCTAGGGATGGTTTCAAACAAGTTCATGAATCAGACAGATTTATATTAAGTAAGTGGTGTATTTATAGGTTTCGGATATCTTTGTAATGGTATGTTTATGCTTAATATTCAGCATAATGCTAATAATATTATGGCTTGTTCTACTATTGATACATCTGATTTGTGGCATGCTCGTTTAGGCCATGTTCATTATAAACGCATGTTTTTAATGTCGAAAAATGAGCTTATTCCATCTTTTGACATGAATCTGAAAAAGTGTCATACTTGTATGCTAAATAAAATTGTTAGACAGCCATTTCAGAATATTGTTAGGTCATCCTCTTTACTAGAACTCATTCACAGTGATCAATGTGATTTGTATGCCACACCGTCCTTAGGCAATAAGAGATATGTGGTGACTTTTATAGATGATTGTACTCGTTTTTGTTATGTGTTTTTACTCCACACTAAAGATGAGGCTATGGACAAATTTATTATCTACAAAAATGAGGTTGAACTTCTATTATCTTCTAAAATTAAGAAGTTGCGTACCGATAGAGGTGGTGAATATTATGATCCATCCTATTTCGGGTCTTGTGGCATTATACATGATACCACAGCTCCTTATACGCCACAACAAAATGGCATAGCTGAGAGGAAGAATCGCACTCTTGAAGAGATGCTTAATTCCATGTTATCTTACTCAGGTTTGAGTGAAGGGTTTTGGGGAGAAGCCATGTTGACAGCTTGTTACTTACTAAATAGGATTCCTAACAAACGGAATCCCATTACCCCTTATGAACTTTGGCATAAAAGGAAACCAAACTTGGGTTATCTGCGAGTTTGGGGTTGTAGGGCGGTAGTGAGACTACCTGCGCCCAAGATTAAAACCTTGGGTGAAAGAGGCATTGATTGTATTTTTATTGGATATGCTATGCATTCCAAGGCTTATAGGTTTTATGTCATAGAGCCTAATAATTCAGTAGCAGTTCACACTGTTATCGAATCAAGGGATGCTATCTTTGATGAAACTAGGTTCACTTCTATACCTAGGCCAAAGGATTTGACTCCCACTACTGTTGGAGTGGAGATTAACATAAATGTTACATCTCAAGATGAATCTCTAGAGCTCCATAGGAGCAAAAGGGCTAGAAAACTAAAATCGTTTGGACCCGATTTTCAAACATATTTGGTGGAAGGTACAAGAGATGAGGTAGGATTCCAATACTCTTATTGCTATAATATTGGTGAGGATCCTAGAACATACAAAGAGGCTATGGAGTCTCAAGATGTCTCATTCTGGAAAGAGGCCATCAATGATGAGATGGATTCTATCATGGGTAATGACATGTGGGTCCTTACGGATCTTCCTCGTGGTTATAAATCATTAGGGTGCAAATGGATATTTAAAAAGAAGACGAAGGTCGATGGTACAATTGACAAGTATAAAGCCCGATTGGTCATCCAAGGCTTTAGGCAAAAAGAAGGTATCGATTATTTTGATATCTATGCACCGGTTGCTCGAATCTCCACCATTAGATTATTGATTGCCTTAGCTGCAATTAACAATCTTGTAATCCATCAGATGGATGTTAAGACCGCATTCTTAAATGGAGACTTGGAAGAGGAAATATATATGAAACAACCAGAAGGTTTCATAATGCCTGGAAATGAGCATAAAGTGTGCAAGCTTGTTAAGTCATTATACGGGCTCAAGCAAGCTCCTAAACAATGGCATCAGAAGTTTGATGAAGTAGTCTTGTCAAATGATTTTAAACTTAACCAATCTGACAAGTGTGTATACATCAAGTTTGATAATACTGGTAATGGTGTTCTAATTTGCTTATATGTTGATGATATGTTGATTTTTGGTACTGACCAAAATCAAGTGGACATTTGTAAGGCATTCTTATCATCAAGTTTTGCCATGAAAGACATGGGAGAGGCAGATGTGATTCTTGGAATCCAAATCAAGAGAAATCACGTTGGGATATCTTTAACACAATCAGCTTACATTGAAAAAGTGTTAAAGAGGTTTAATTGTGAGAATTCTACTCCAGCAAATTCTCCCATGGATCCTAGTGAAAAACTTATGCCTAATACAGGTGATCCGATATCACAGCTTGAGTACTCGCGTGTGATAGGATGTCTTATGTACGCCATGACAAGTACAAGACCAGATATTGCTTACGCGATTGGCAAGCTAAGCAGGTATACAAGTAATCCAGGTGTTCATCACTGGCGCAATCTTACTCGTGTACTAAGATATCTAAAGGCAACCAAGGACTATGGTTTGTCTTATGTGGGGCATCCTTCAGTATTAGAAGGATATTCAGATGCCAGTTGGATAACCAATGTAGAAGATCATTCTTCTACGAGTGGTTGGGTGTTTTTGCTTGGAGGAGGTGCCATTTCATGGGCTTCCAAAAAGCAAACATGTATTTCTAGCTCCACCATGGAGTCTGAATTCATTGCTTTAGAAGCAGCTGCAAAAGAGGCAGAGTGGCTTAGGAATTTGGTTTATGAAATTCCATTATGGCCAAAACCGATTTCACCTATTTCTATTCATTGTGACAGTGCCTCTACTCTGGCCAAGGCTTATAGTCAAGTATATAATGGCAAGTCACGACACTTGGGCGTTAGACATAGCGCGGTATGTGAGTTGATTACTCACGGGGTGATTTCAGTTGTATTTGTGAGATCTCAACATAATCTAGCCGATCATTTGACCAAAGGATTGGCTAGGGACTTGGTACGCAAGTCGGTCATTGGGATGGGTCTTAAACCCATATAAATATTGGTGATAGGATACCCAATTCCCCTCTAATAGAATGTTAGAGGTAGAATTCAATGTGGAAAGCCTATTATTTTAGATTTGTGCACATGATATTATCCCGAAGGTATGTGCTATTGCCTGCATGGTTAGGTTGAAGGTATAATTTTCTTCTTAATGAATTTTTATTAGTGCAATTGCAGGTGCATGATAAAAGGTTCACCTATGTGAGTATGAAGTTTAGGTCGCTTCAAGGAAGTTCGGGTTGGCTTTCTATATGCTCATGAATGGATATGGACACAAGACCTGTCTAATTTGTGTCAATTATAAAACTTTTGGAGTTAATGTTAACTTATGTGTATATTATCTTCATGTATTCAAAACGTGTAAAAGGGTTCAATGCTTTGACACACCCCAATACTCGAATATTTGAAATGTGTAATATTACTAAAGTGGTAATTTAATCTTTGTGACATTACCATTTGATGCATAAGTTGTTATTTCTGTTAGTTTAAAGCTAAACCAAGGATTACACTTAAATGGGGGAGGAATGTTGGTGATTTAAGTGAAAATCATCGGCCATTTAGTGTACTCAGGGTTTGGTTCAAAGATGGGTGGACTCGGGAATACTATATTGAGAATACGGGGGTGCGGAGTGCACATTCTCATAAGTATGTTTCGGGTTCACAGAATAAATCGATCAAGTATGGAGTTGCTGGAATTCGAAATTCGAATTCAAAATGCTTGCAACTGCCTGTTCAAATTTGCAACTGCCTGTTCAAATTTGGAACAGGCAGTACTTGATTTAAAAACATCTTTGAGACATCAACTTGATCAATCAATTCACTCCATAAGGGTTCTTCTATTTTTCTTGCCAGAATAGAGGGCTTAATTCGCAGTCTTATCCCACAAGAGAATTCGTGCAACCCAGGCAGATATTAAGGGTCGAATTATTCTTGAAGGAAAGTGCTTCACGATTCTGCGACATATCCAAGCTTTTTGACATTGTTGTATACCCGAAGATCCAACAGTAGAGACACGGCAGATTGTGGTAGAATACATCATGGGTTTCAGTTGTTTTGATGGGTTTAGGGTTTTAATAATTATTTACTTATCTTTACTTATTTTCTTTGTATTTTTGAAATTATTATTAGATAGGTAGTATTTTGATGTTTTAGAATAGATTTAGGAGATATTTTGTTAATTTTGAGTCCTATTATGTTACCATATAGCTTAAGGATAATTTTAGTTGGTTTTGACTTGTTTTCCAAGTTGTAGGAGTCATATAAAATAGGGTCATATGTTAAATCCAAAAATTAGACTTGTTGATTATTGAATAAAGATAATAAAGAAAAAGCTGAGGCTTTCTTTATCTCGGGTTTGTAACTCATTGTTTCTGGTTCTTTCCGTTCGGTATCAATCTCAAGACTTCATTCGACATCAACATTACTTATTAAATTATTTTGCACTAATATTTCATATTAGTAAAAAATACAAGTGTTATACACTATAATGAATATAAAATTTGGGTCCCTAGATAGCGTGGATCCTGGGTGGTCGCCCGTTATGACCCACCCTTGGGCGGCCCTGTTTGTAGGGTGACAACGTATTATTAATCTAATTTGATTATTTGAGTGTTATTTAAGGCCGATTACATGGCAGAAAAGCTAAATTAGGTATAAATGGTCATTTTATAAATGTTTAATAATCCATCTTTTCTTATGTATTTGTCCAAATATTAAAACGATCAAGGAGAGAATGCCCGAATTTCTAAAAAAGTATCCTAATGCCCCTAAGTTTTTTTCATTTTGGATTATTCATGAATTTCTAAAAAAGTATCCTAATGCCCCTAAGTTTTTTCATTTTGGATTATTCATGTTGTATTATTCTGTAACATAATGTATCACATGACATTATATAATACTGAATAACTGAATATAATACTGTATATATAGTAGCAGCCTGGTTTCCGGTGGGTTGTGGCGGCCGGCGGTGGTGGTGGCAGGTGGCAGCATTTATGATATTGTATCATAATTTTTAATTAATTTATATTGTATCCAGTATAATATATTACTGAATAATAATTTGTGGGACATTTAATTTAATAAAAAAATTGAGAAGTCATTTATCCCAAAAAGAATTTATGGAACAAATTGTCGAGATGTCCATCAGTTGAAAATGGAAGGTGATGGGGCAAATTTGCATATATATTGTTCTTAAAACCTCAAATTTAAAATGAAAATCGGAGTTCCGGGTAACACTTCATTTGAGAAGTTTGTGAAAGTTACGCGGATTGAAGATCAAATGAAACCCAAGTTACTGGTTTCTGTATATGTTTTTAAAGCCATGATAGATGAACTTGAGACAGAGCAAGGTTATACATTAAATTGTGAATTTTTCCCATATAATGGTTAACCATGTCTATAACAAGGTACTATTTCTTCCTTAAGACATGAATTCTTTTTCGGCTTTTCTCTTGAAAAACGAATTTGAGGCCTGTTCAATCCGACTGCACAACAGTGCGACAATCCTTATATGATGTAATTCATTTTACTACAAATGTTATCTCACGCCGATAACATGTAGTCCATGTTGTTAGAAGATATAACTCATACTATACAAGTCGAACTTCTATGCATTAGAAATGTACAGGCCCTTGATCAGTATCAAAACCATCCTTAATCTTCTAGGTTTCTCTCATTAAATTGAGCTACTAGGATTCTTTATTTGTTGAATTGACCAGCAGCCACAGGGACCAAGTTTAAACTGACTAAAGATATTTCAGAAAAGTCTGGATTTTTATTTGTTTTTTTGTTGACTATCTTTTTATGATTAATTTGTTTTCTTTCCCTATTTATGGTTGGAATTTTCTGACAGACTTATGATGCCATCATTGGTGATGTGACCATACTGGCTAACCGAACAAAATACTTGGAGTTCACTCACTCGGTAGTTTGCGAGTCCGGGATTGTCGATGGTGGTTCCTATGAGATCTGAACCTTACAAGGCGTGGAGGTTCATGAGGCCTTTCACTAATGAGATGTGGTTTGCGAGCTTTGGCATATTGTTCTACACAATGTTTGTGGTCTGGTTCATGGAACACCAGACCAATGAACAGTTCAGAGGTCCTTGGAAGGATCAACTTGTTACTGAAATGTGGTTCACTTTCTCTTCCCTTTTCTTTGCTCATAGTAAGTGTTTATGCTCATCACTTAGGCCATTTACAATGGAAACAAGCCCTCAGTTTGATGACCAAGGAGATAAACTGGAGTGTTGCACTGCTACACAACTTCCAACTTGCCATATCTCCTTCCCCTTGGAAATACAAAAAGCAAAACCCTAGAATGAACAATTTCAGATTCATGAGTGGAATCCTCCATCATATAATTCCAAGATTGAATCCTCCTCTTAAAGATGAGTGGCTTGAGTCTACATCTCTGGTGCCTACCAGAAGCTTCAACTTGAGTACATTCAAACTCAAGAGTAAGAAAAAGTTGGAGCTTGGGGACAGCTCTGAGAACTTTGATGAAGCCTCAAAAAGACTGAAAGAGAAATCTGAGAAAGATATGAAGATATGGAAGTCATTGGTGAACATGGTCAATGACAAGAGATCCAAGAGAAAGCATGACAAGGGTGTCATAATAAGAGAAAGAGCTCAAGAGACCTCTCCTAGCAAGATCAAGAGGAGAAAAAGCCTAGCAAAGATGAAGAGAACTGGAAAAGGAAAGAAGCTTAGCAAAGGAAAGAAAGTACACGAAGAGGTAGAGGAAACTGTTGAGCAAGAAAAGGCTCAAGGGACTGACAAAGGAAAGATGATTGCTGAGGAACAAGCTGACAGTGAAGAAACCCAGTCAGATACCATCTTCAAAGCTATTGATGAGTATGCTGGTGAAGAGGAAGAAAGCCATGATGATGAGTATGAAGAAAACCTGAGAAGAGCTGTTGCTGAGTCTCTGATGGAAGTGAGAACAGCTAAGGTTGGACAGTCATCTGGAACAGCTATGGAAGCATCCTCTCTGACAGCTAAGGTTACCTCAGTTGCTGTCACCACATCTAAGGTAATCTCTACCCCCTCTCAAACTCTCAATACTTTCTCTAGGAAGAGAAAATCAGAAAAAGACACTCCCCCATCCAAAAGGTTGAAACCAATCACACCTCAACCCTCCTCATCTAAAGACCAATCCAGTTCACCACATGACTCTGTGGCTCAAAGCATCCTCAACCTCAATCCCTTCAACATTAGTCCAAATGAGCCTAGTGTTGAAAAAGAAAGGGGGAATAGTCCTAGCTCTGAAAAGGATGAGCCTCAGTTAAGGGGAAACAGCAGTCCTCCCTCTCCCATTCTAACAGCTATGCCCTTCTCTGGTCATGCATCACCCATTCCAAGCCCCTCAGATCCTTTCCCCATTCCTGAAAACATCTTTAAAGCATCTGAAGGACTAACTTTAGAAGATCCTAAGCATCTCCCTGTTGTTCTTTATTACTTAAGATCCTTGTTAACTGAGGAAGATGTCCAAAAAGCCTTGGATTTAATCAGAACCAGAGATAGTGCTAAGAAAGCTAGCATGCCTGAACCTCAATCCAATCCTGTTGAGCCTGCTCAAACCCAAGAAACAACTGATCCTACCCATGATTCTGAAACCCAACCTGAACCTGTAACACAAGATCCACCTAATCCTACCCCTGAGTTTGAAAATCTTCCAACCTGTGAACCTTGGATTCTAGACTGTGACATTGATTTTTCCTTACCCTCCATCATGGCTGCCCACCAAAGATTGAAGGAGATTACCCACCTTCCTGAGATTGCCAATCCTAGCTTAATCCCCAACCCGTCGTTGAGCAAAAATTCCATTATGATCCATGCAAGGAATAGATGTGGGCTTATCATGTTTGCCCATGAGGAATGGAAAAAGTACAGAATAGCTCTCCCAAACTCCTTCTTTCACAAAGCCCCCGACTACCAAACTTCATGGATATTGCCACCATCATTGATTGGGAAATTTTGTTCTCCCAGCTTCTCTCTTCAAATATCAATGAATGCATCTATATACCTTCATCCCTGGTTTATGCCCTTTGCATTGAGCTTTCCAAAGAAATGTACTGGAGGATTTGCCTCATTAAATCTATAATCATGGCTGTCATTGCAAAGCCAAGCCTGACAGCTATGTTTCCCCCATCTTCCTCAGTACCTCCCTCTTTCATTCCCCTAAACACTAGATCTCTCCACGCCAACCTTCCTCCAACCTTTAACCCTTCAACCTATGTGCCTCCAAATCATGTGACTATCTCAGACATGCAAAAATTCACCAGGTCAATGATAACCAAAATGAGACACATTTTGGAAGTCTCATCTGGATCCAAGTCTGATAAGAAGGCATTTAAAGGGAAAGCTGTTGAGTCTGAGGAAGAAGATGTCAACCTAGAAAAAAGATCCTCTGGTGCTGCTCCCAATGTTGTCTTGTCAAGTGATGATGAAGATATTGCTCCTGTGATGAAACAGCATCAGTTTTCAACCTCTACTGTTCTCACTATCACTACAGATCCTCCTCTTCATCAAGCTCCATAACCCATCTCTCTTCAAACAAACCCCTTCTTCTCTAACCTATTTGCAGGAATCAAAGGTCAAAGCTCAAAACCTAAGAAGGCTCCCAAATGGGGTAATCTGAGATTAAGAGATGATGAAGAACCTCTCTCCAAGGCTGTTCTCAAGGAAAGGCAAGATCAATCCTTCACATATGATGATGAGATGAGCTGGGAATGGAACAATGAGATGTATTACAGAGGTGTTGATGACAAGATGAAGAAAGTGCTGCTAGCTGAAAGAGAGGAGATCCTTGCAGCAAGAAAAGAAAGAGATGAATTTTCTGATTAAGAAAATTTTATGTCTTTTATTTGGATAAGTCTTTTTAAACCCTACCTTTAGTTTCTGCTTTAAAAACAATGTTTATTTTGGATAATGTGTTTTGTTTTAAAGCTCTTTTGATTGAATCAAGATGATTGATCTCATCTTCATTGGTATATTCAATTCATGAGTATCTTGCAGGTTATATCTTTATTAAATATATTACTTTGCCAAAAAGGGGGGAAATTGTTAGGACCTAACTATGTAAGCCACATAGTTATAAAAGGTTTTGACAAAGAAATATATCATATGTTATCTGACACCAAGATAACATATGACTCGACAAATGAGCCCTTAACTCAAACTGCACATCTTATATATCAACTGGACAGCTATGATTCAACCAATCTGCAATGATCCAACTCAAAACCAATCATATACATTAATGTATCTATTTACATATGGAGCATTACATATTGCCTAAACCATCTAGATCAAGAACTTAGCTCTGACGGCTAAGGTTCTCAAACAAAGAAAGGCTTCATCCTCACGACGGCTATGATCTTCAATCAAAGAAGTGATGTTCTTATGTGATAATCAAGTTGTGCATTGCCCAAACTTCTCTCAGCCGATCTTTGCCGGCTCATCTCCATAAAGATCACATCCATGGTTGCAGATTCCAGCTATGTTATTATCCAGTCAACAAAGGCTCTAAATGCATCTCCAACATACACTTACTACCTTGTCTCCTTGTCCCCTCCAACGGCTATATTCAAGCCTATAAAAGGAGTCCTCCAAGACTGAAGACAATGCCCCTTTTACACACAACTTCTACAACCTTACCTCTAACCCTTCTCAACCTGCTACTAACAATCAAAACAACATTAAGACACTTGTAACTGACCTCAGGTGTATAAACTGATTTGTAAAACCACATAAGACTGACTTTAAGTGGGTATTGTAATTTGCTTAGTATAGAGCATAATCCCTAATAGACCGTACTTATTAGGAAGAGGAAGTTCAAGGAACTTGCCTATCCAATCCTTTGTAAATCTTAACGGGAACTAGATTTAAGCGGATTGATCTCACTTGTCAAGGTTGACAGTGAGGGTGGACGTAGGAGGAGTGAACTCTGAACCACCTTAAAATTCCTTGTGTTCATTTGGTATTATTACACAACACACACACACACATCTACACACACATACACTATTCACTTGTCTTTACATTATTCAAACACTTATTATTCCGCTGCACATTTAAAACTTGCTTTTAAAACCAGTTAATATCTGACAGCTAAGATCTCACCTCAGCTGTCAAAGCTTAACTGTCTAACCTTTCAATCTGATTAAAGTAAACAGGACCTTTCAATTGGTATCAGAGCTTGTCTTCACACTCAAAAGTCTAACAACTTGTGAAGGATCAATTACCAACCCACCATGCCTCAACCAAGGAGAAATAATGAGAAAGACATTCCCCACATTGATGGTTGTGGATCATTTGAAATATATGCTTCAAAAATCAAAACCTACCTTGATGCAAACAGCATCTGGAACTGGTTTGTGCTAGAAAATGAAGTCATTTGCCCTGTCACCCTAGATTCAAATGGTGGACCTAGCATAAATAAATCCCCAGAATTCTGGACTGATTCAGAAAGACAACTGGTTAGTGCTAATTTGAAAGTCAAAAACATACTCCAAAAGAGTGTTAATGACTCTCTAGCACAAGAAATTGCAAAAGAGCCAAGCAAAGGTGCTTGGGAACTCATCCATACCAAATTCGAAACACTCCAGTGTTAGAACCCAAAACCTATACAACCTTCTTAGACAACTTGACAATTTTAAATTCTACCCTGGTGAGAAAGTAAGTGCTGCAAAACCAAGATTTGAAGACTTGGTAAGATCCATTGCTTATCATGGTAAAACTTTTGAGAACCAAGATCTGTGTCTCAAAATATACTCCAACCTTCCTCAAGAATATGAGAAGGTAGCTCTACCAATAAGAGAAGGCTCAGAATGGAGCACCATGACTGTTGAACAATACTTTGGAAAGCTTGAAGCTTATGAACTAGAAGGAATGATAAAACTTCAACCAGTTCCTTCCATTTCACAAACCCATGCCTTAGCTGCCCAAGAAACCACTCAAAAACCAATCACCCAACAAGACATTGACTCCATGGTTCTTCTTTCCCTCCAAAAAGTAAACCTTCCCTCAAACAACCTCTCTCAAGGAGACCTACCAAGTCTCATATCCATGGCTGTCAGAAATACCCTGAGAGCTCATAAGAAGTCATTTGAAAGAAGCTATAGCCCATCCACTTCTGAACAAGAAAACCCTAAAAAGAAAGTTGAATGCTTCAACTGTAAGAAGCTTGGACATTACTCATCTGATTGCCCTGAACCAAGGAAACCTAGGGAAAATCAGACAGCTAAGAAGTTTTCATACTCCAAGGAAATCATTCACAGTTCATGGTGTAACTGCTACAACTACACAAAGAGGAAGAATGAGAAGAACAAAGAGCAAGTGCGATTCTTTGACTCATCTAAGTTCGGTGATGAGGAATGTGAGTTCGGATGACTACGAAAGTGAAGGAGAAGAAGCAATGATATGCTTAATGGCGGGAGATGATGAAGATTCGGACAATGAAGAAGACTTTGAAGCCTTAGCCGTTCTTTGAAGAACTAAAGCAGTACCTCGGTTCAACTCTTTAAATAATGAAGAATTTAAACAATTAGTTAGTACCCTTCTAATTCAAATAAAAAGACACCAAACTGGCTTTGCTTCATTGCTCACTGATAATCTATCCCAAAGTAAAACCATTGATAGCCTTGAAAGAGCCAACCAAGGACTGAAAGTTCAAAACCTTATGCTTGAAAAAGCTAATGAAGAGGCGCGACTATGAATTCCAAACTTACGGAAACCAACCAAATCAACATTAACCTTGAAAAGGAAAATGAAACCCTTAGAAAGAAGTTTGAATCCTGGAATAGTTCTGGAAAAGCCTTGACCCACTTTAGCTACAACCAAAGACACCCAAGTGACAAATCAGGAATTGGAGCTAATAATCCTACTATGAACACATATACCCCTCTCACTGATGAAAGGGCTATTGACAAGATGGTTCTTGAAAGAATGAACTATGTCAAATCCCAAGAAAATGTCTATCCTATTCAAACCAAGGAAGATTTCAAGAAAAAGGGAAAAATGGATGAAGCTAGCTCCAGCCACACTGAAGAAACAATTCCAACTAGTCCCTCTTGCACTGATGAAACTCATATTGCCAGTCCAAGACAATCCAAAGGTATAGAAAAACAAGCAAACAAAGGCAATAAAGGCAATTACATTTGGCAAAAGAAAAGAATCAAGGAGCAAGTAAAGAAAAACCAACCAAGATATGGTGGACAGCAGAGATCTCCTAGACAGCCAAGACATGGTGGACAGTAGAGATCTCCATGGTGAGATCTCCCAGACAACCAAGACATGATGGACAGCAGAGATCTCCCAGACAGCAAAGATTCTACAACCACCATTCATATACCAAACAACAAAGACCCAACTGGCCATACTCAAATGGAAGAAGCCATGCAGTCAAAGTACTTCCCCTAGATCATCTCACTCAAACAGCTTCCAAAATCATTCTCAGTTTCACAACCAAAACCAATTCTTTTCTCCCAACCAGTTTCCTAATCAATCCCAACCAATTGCTCCTACACCCTATATGTTGCAAATCATGGGATATTATAATGCCCTAAACCAGTATTTTGGAAAGAGGGCAATGAACAAAGCTAGGGTACCAAAGAAATTCTAATCCTTTGGACCCAAAAGAATAAAGGGTACCATAAATTTATTTTTCTATTTTGTAGGAACTTAGGAAAGGAATATGGTACTTGGACAGTGGATGCAGCAGGCACATGACTTTCAACAAGGAGTGGTTACAACAATATGTCCCTAAAAATGGTCCAAATGTAACTTTTGGTGACAACTCTCAAGCCAAAGTCAAAGGATCAGGAAACCTTGTTACTAAAGACATCATTTTAACTAATGTGTCTTATGTAGAGGGTCTCAAACACAATTTGATTAGCCTTAGTCAGATTTGTGATAAGGGATATCATGTTGTATGTTCCAAAAACCACTGCAATGTCAAAGATGTCAACAACAAATCAATTCTCACTGGAATAAGAAAAGGCAACCTCTACTGTCTAAACCTTGAAATTGTGGATTCTTCAGATGCCCATTGCCTACTCTCCTTCAGTCAATCTGATATGTCATGGCTATGGCACAAAATATTGGCTCACCCAAACCTGAAAAGCATCTCAAAACTAGCCCACTCAAACCTAGTAAAAGGCCTACCCAAAATACCCTTCAAAAAGGACAAATTGTGCAAAGCTTGTCAATGTGGAAAGCAAAAGAAAACCTCCTTCACTGCCAAAACCAGATTAGATACCTCAAAACCTCTTCAATTACTCCACATGGACCTTTTTGGACCAATCAGAACTAGATCTCTTGGTGGAAAGAGATACTCTCTTGTTGTAGTTGATGACTACACTAGATTTACTTGGATCATTCTTCTTGAATCCAAAAGAGATACATTGGAACAACTAGTCAAACTGTTCAATAAAATTCAAAACCAAAAGGGTTTATCCATTATCAAAATCAGATCTAATCATGGTAAGGAATTTGAAAACACTGGTGTTGAAGAATATTGTGATAAAAAAGGGATTGAGCACAACTTCTCTGCTCCCAGAACTCCACAGTAAAATGGAGTTACTGAAAGGAAAAATAGAACAATATGTGAAGCAGCAAGATCTATGCTGTCAGAACACAACCTCCCTAAGTATTTTTGGGGTGAAGCAGTCACCACTGCTGTCTATGTCCAGAACAAGACCCTCATCAACAAGTTTCACTCCAAGACTCCCTATGAGCTATGGAATGGAAGAACACCAACCATTTCATACTTTCATGGCTTTGGAAGTAGATGCTTCATACACAACAATGGGAAAAACAACCTTGACAAATTTGATTCCAAAAGTGATGAAGGAATTTGCCTTGGATACTCTAACACTAGCAAAGACTATAGAGTTTACAACAAAAGAAGACTTGTTGTAGAAGAATCAATTCATGTAGACTTTGATGAAAACAATGATCAAAGCCACACTGAATTATGTGATTTTGATGAATCTATTGGGAATTCAGACAATGTTCCTGAGGTGTCTCCTGTTCATAACCCCTCAAGCCTCAATCCTGAAGAAAATTCACCTTCCCTTCCCTATATGGTGCCCAAAAACTCTAACATTCATCCCACTTTGTCTGACAGCCAAGAATCCCTTCTCAACAGCAAAGGTGCATCTGACAGCCATGATGCACCTAATAGCCTACCTTCATCCAGTCATCAAAATCCCTTTGAAAAAGACCCTATCCAACCTTGTGACAACACCACTCATTCAATTCCTCAACCTGAAACCATTACCCACATCATCCCTCCAAATAAAAACATCTATATTGACCTACCTATACATAAAATGGACATACCTCCTAACATGCCTGTCTT
This sequence comes from Adenophora triphylla var. japonica, assembly GCA_022495995.1. Taxonomy (NCBI): domain Eukaryota; kingdom Viridiplantae; phylum Streptophyta; class Magnoliopsida; order Asterales; family Campanulaceae; genus Adenophora; species Adenophora triphylla. The sequence continues at coordinate 145,122 of JAFEMH010003451.1, read as the reverse complement.
TGACTCTCTAATGAGTGCCTTCATCTCTCAAATTGAACCCAAAAAGATAAATGAAGCTCTTCAAGACCCAGATTGGATAGAAGCAATGGAAGAAGAATTGGAGCAATTTGAAAGAAACAAAGTTTGGAAGCTTGTTCCTAAGCCAAAAAACCAAACTGTCATTAGGACAAGATGGGTTTTTAGAAATAAGATGAATGAAGAGGGTAGTGTAGTAAGGAACAAAGCTAGATTGGTTTCTCAAGGATACATACAAGAAGAAGGTATTGATTATGATGAGACTTTTACTCCTGTTGCAAGACTAGAAGCTATAAGGCTATTCCTTGCCTATGCTTCATTCAAGAAGATGAAAGTGTTTCAGATGGATGTCAAAAGTGCATTCTGTAAGTACCCCAATCTGGATCACCCCCTTTCAAGCACACGGGAAACACCGCAGACTCATCAACGCAGTCTCGACGACCTCTGGCACTCAAAACCCTCTCAAAAACCCCCAGCCAAACCAAGGGAGGAGCCTTCCTGGGATAAAAAGGGACAAAAGGACCTTTTGGGAATTTTCAGGAAATTGGAAAAGCAAAAATGGTCCGTACGGACCTCTTTGTTTTCATAATTACTGAATCCCCTTAAAGTCCACAATATTCCCTCAAATCCCGGAGAAAATGATTACCCTCATGCTTAGTTGGTCCGTACGGACCTCTTTGCATGTCAAGATGGTCCGTACGGACCTTATTGCTCAGGGGACATCATAATTCCAGAATATTCACCATCATCACATATTCCCTCAAATCGAGGAAAACCAAAATTCTGGATAACCAAGAAGGTCCGTACAGACCTTCTTGCACCTAAACTGGCACTATAAATATAGGGCTCCCCCTCCTCATTTTCACACATCTCCCACTCCTCTCTTCCTCCCTAAGCCTTCAGGATTCCCCTCTAAGTCCTCTCGAGGCACTCCCGGCCCCTTTTGGATCCTTTCGAGGCCTTCCGAGCTCCCTTGTGGTGCTCCGAAGCCTCCCCGAGCGCTCCCGCGACGCTCCCGCGCTGCCCCGAGGCACTCTCGAGGTACTCTGAGGCCCCTCGTGGTACTCCGAGGCCTTGCCTGGTCTTTCCACGGTGTCCCGGCTCTTTCCGAGTCAAATCGGCGGTCCCAAACCACGCCGAAACTCTGCCCGAGTGACTCCTGCCACCCCAACGCACGCCGAACCTCTGCCCGAGTGATCCCTGCGATCCCCACGCACGCCGAACCTCTGCCCGAACGCAGCCTGCAACATCAACTCACGCCGAAACTCTGTCCGCAGACAACCGGTCCCTCCCGAAGCAATCCCGATCCATACCGGAACGCTACTCCGACCTCAAACACTATTCCTCAGCGGAAGACAGACACGAACCAACATTGGTAAGGCTTCCTTCCATTACTATTTCAATACATTTCAATACGTAGTGTACAATGTAGACATCCGACACAGGCATGCATTTTTAAAAGCACACACACACACACTGAACATTTTAAAGGATATTAGGGGTATCCGAAAGACTCGTTTACGAGGCGGCTCGGGTGAGATCTAATATTCTAATATTCTCTTCCCGAGGAGTCATCGACCTCAGAACTCAAAATCTCATCACACAAAAACAGTTTAAAATTATCTTTAAGCTGATGCCCTTTTCAATGTTTTGGGCTTAATAAAAACGGCGTGGCGACTCTACAAATGCGAAAACAAACGGCGAGACACCTCCAACACGCAACGGCGGGCGGAATAAAGCCGAGATGCCGGGCGCAATGGCGCTGCCTCTCGGATCGGGCGACATTCCCGAACGGCGACACGAATGCGAGATGCCTCGGGGGCCCATCCGCGAGCCGGATCCGGGTAATTCGGTTGGCGACTTCTGGGGAACTTTTTGTTTTAAAAACTTTTAAACAAAACAAAAGATTTTTAAAAACGATGATGAGGGTCAAACTTTCATTTTACCCCTTCCTTTAAGCATTTGTGTGTGTGTGCACGTGCTTCGTTTTTATTTTACAAAAAAATAAAAATACAAAAAAAAGCATTAATATACATCTGTGCATACATTTAAAATTCTTCAAAAACTTCTGTTTTACTCGGAAAAAGAATTTTAGAGACCGCTAGCCTACTGTCGCCTCGGTTACACCGCACGCTACGCGCCTGCTGCCTCGGATACACTTGCACACTACAACCCTCAACCGGAGTGGTCTCAATTGCAGTCCGTTTGGTCTTCCTAGGCCTCTCGGATGCGCACGGGATCATTCCAAACATCCCATCCTAGCCAAGCGTCAACCTGCACACGTTTGAGTCTTGAGTCACACTCTGTCCGGACTCGGTTGGTTTTTACCCGATCCGTGTCGTACGGCTGGATACATATACCATGCCGGCCATTTTTCGAGTCAAGGCTTGGAACTCAAGATCCCTTGCGCAAGCAAAGCGATGAAAGGTCATGCTAAAATCTTGACCTAATCTTGATTTCGAAGCTACACCGAGACGATGTTCCGTCCAGGATATACATCCATGCTCACATGACACCATGTCATCACGCCTTTGATACGTCGGCCATGACAATATGACCCGGCTAACGCCTAACGTCACGGATCCCTTGCGCAAGCAAGATAAAGAGAGGTCATGCCGAACTCTTGACCTGATCTTGACTCAGTGGCCGGCTCGGTTCACTATTCACATGGCTAACGCATCAAAACGAACATGACAGGCTCGGTCCTTAGGTTCGATTTTTCTTTTAGGCCGGTGGAAACCGCTTGCCCTATAGGACCCTCGCATGGGGCTGTCCACCACTGGGGTGTCGAAATACGAGGTGCAAAACGAGGGGCTTATAGCCGCACAGATGGTCTCCACTGACTCAGGATCTAGCATAGTTGCGAAAAAGAAGAGCAATCTTTTCCAACCTACCTAGGACTCTGAGAAAACATGTTTTAAGTAAATAAAAACAACAAAAAAAATCATAAATAAAAGAAACGGAAATCGCATGCCGCGTGAGCTTTCCCCCTTTTATCCCGTGAGGCCATTCCTGTGTCTAAACCTTGCCCATCACCCCCTCCAGCTAACAGAGAGTGGTCGAGAGTACCCGGGAACCCGTCTCCCAGTGTCAAAACAGCAAGGTCCTACCTCCTTCCCAGCTCTGTCACCAGGACAGTCCGTCAATTCCCCATGGCCAAGTCAGTGGATAACAACGATGAGAACGGGACCTTACCCCCATGAAATTTCCCAACATTGGAAGAAGTTTGGCAGGTCCTCATGGCTATTGAGAAACGTCAAGGTGAGCAACAAGCCTGGATCGAAGGTGCCATGCACCACTTCGGAACATTAGCCACCCAACTACCTGGGGCTTCCCAAGTCATGGCTGCTCCTACGGCCTCTAACGTCTCTCATTGTCTCCCGAGAGATCAGCACATTACCCTCATACGAGCCATGCGGTTATGACGTAAGGCCACAAGACCTTCCCGGAGGAAAGCACGCCCATTCGGCCTCACGAGGTCCGGTACCACCGCCGAACAACGAACACATCTGGTGGGACGTCTGCGATTGCGGTGCTTGTCACGGAAATGGAATTCCATGATGAAATGAACGAGGGCCGTCCTCGAAGAAAGAAGAAGCCATCTTCTCGACAAAAACTGAAAAAGAGGTATGAATCCGGTGATCCACACGGTCGGAACCCTTGGAGAACCCTCGGGAAAGTTTGACTACTATGTCATCTACTCCGGCAAGTCTAGCTCTGCACAAGGCCATGGCAACGTCTGCTCCATGATCAGGTGGGACGAGCTGCACCGCCACCGAAGGCCCGAAGGTCCAGATAATCCAACCCCTGTCTTGGGAAGATCTCAAAGCCACTATTGATGCTTCGATAAAAGCCATGACAGGTGAACGAATTAAAATGCGCGCAGCCTACGGCCTTACGCCAATCGGGATCCTCCCACTACGAAATAGGAGAGACAAGCAAAACCATAAGTCCAGAAGTGAACGTTCGACACGTTCCGGTCAAATCCCGTGAATCCTCCACGGACGGACAAAAGGCCAACCATACCTGAGCCACGAGGCGAAAAGGGGCCCTACGCCAAAGAAGTGAAACCTTGGACCCAAAGGTCTGAAGATCCTGTCTTAACACGGCTCAAGCGCACTCGGGCTAACATCTCACTCTGGTCCGGACTCACTTCCTCTTACCCGCACAAGCTCAAGTTGGAAGAAAGCCTGGCCGAGACCATGGTTCCCATCACGGTGACACTGATGAAGCGGTTCGGATGATTGGCAACGTTAATTACAGCAATATCATCACTTTCACAGAGCTCGACCTTCCAAAATTTGGGGCTGACCACAATGAGCCTCTCTACATAACAGTCCAACTGGAAGAGCGTCGTCTCCCACGGGTTTTGGTAGATGGGGGATCATCCATGAACGTCCTTCCAGCCAAAATGATGGATTTGCTAGGGATCAAAGCAACTGATCTAAAGCCCTCGACTCAGGCAATCAAGGCATACGACTCAACATCCCGCCCAGTCTTAGGAATAGCCACCTTGAACTTGTGGTTCGGAAAACAAATGGTCCCGACGGATTTCCAAGTCATCGACATCCCGATCACATTCACTGCCATTTTGGGACGCCCTTGGCTACACCAGATCAATGGGGTGGCATCCACTCTCCATCAGTGCATAAAGTTCGTCCAAGGAACAGATCTAACCATCATCTACGGTGATAGCGTAGTCACCGAAAGGACCGACACAAACGGCGTCCCGGTCTTAGAGATCAAACACGACGATGATGGCATGATGGTAACAGGGTTCACCATCGAAAGCCCAAAGGCTCAGGTATGCCACATAAACCTGCCTTTGATTTGGGACAAGATCCCTCCCCCGATGAAAATGATGAAGCACATGAACTACATCCCGGGTCTCGGTTTGGGAAAACGCCATCAGGGTACCCAACAAATCATCCATATCAAAGAACAAAATACCCTGCATGGCCTGGGATACATTCCTACTCCCGAACACATTGCGGAGGACAAGCGAGCTGCACGGAAACGCTCCACAGATAACAAAAGAGGCTTGCACACAACCTCCGATCTTCGCCCTTACAGCTTCGACATGACCAAGTACTTCACAAAGAAGGCCGGCAACTTGGAAGAAGATCCAGGAAAGGGAACAGAGGCGATCGGCGCCAAACAAAGGCGGCCGACAAACATGGACAAGCTCCAGCAGAACCTGGCAAGATTCAGAGGCCTCAAGCCAAATCCCGTCCGAAGAGCATTTCTCGACACACCGCCTCTACTGGGATCCATGACCACCACTATTCACAACGAATTTTGGTTTGGGAAAACCCCCTCTTTGGCAGAAGAACTCGAAAAACTCTCTGTCAACACTCCTGCCTTCAACAAGCGGGACGAGTCTGCATTCGAGCTAGTAATGCCCAAGACAAAAGCAAAAGACTCCGCAGACGATGCTTGGGACGAGCCTTTGCTCCACTGCTCTTCAAAGAAGAAATCGAGATGCCGAGATCTAATCGATTTTGTTTCGATAACTCTGTGATAGCAATGATTGGGAATGGTGACATAAAGCCCTTCAAGCCCCATCTCCTATCAAGCTCATTGCCACTCAATAAGCTGGGCCACCTTCTCCGGACCACTGCCCGGCCAAAAAGGACATGATCGAACAACTTGGTCGACCCCTCGAATCCTAGAGTCTAGTGTCAAAACTCATCCTGAGTCCATTATCTTTGAATTTGAGTCTCTCGAGTCATCGATGGCCTCACGCCGAGAAGATTACGAACTCATTGCCAATAATGTATTCCCGTATGCTCTTAATGAATGCTTCGATCTTTCCGAGTATCCTCTCATTGCATCTTTAACAATCGATAAATTAACTAACACACAAACAGTTAATAACGATTCACTTGATAAAGAAGCAGACACATTAAATGAACAATACATTAAGCACATCTTTAAGCATGTTGTCAAACGAGAGAAAAACCGGGCCCAAGCTACCGAGGAGGTTTTAACCAAAGTGAATTTGGGGACTGCTGAAGAGCCAAAAGAGACACAAATCGGAAGTTTCTTCACCGGCACAGAGCAAGACGCATTGGCGCCTTTGCTCAAAGAGTTCGTGGACGTGTTCGCTTGGTCTTACCGAGACATGCCCGGATTAGATCCTAACATTGTAGAACACCGAATTCCCTTGAATCCCGAGGCTAAGCCCATCAAGCAAAAGCTACGCCGAATCAAGCCAGAATGGTCTTTACAAGTCAAAGAGGAGATCGAAAAAATGCTCCGCGTCGGCTTCATCAGGGTGATCGAGTACCCCACATGGCTCTCCAATATCGTCACGGTCACCAAGGCCAATGGAAAAGTACGGCATTGCGTGGACTTCGAGATCTCAACAAAGCAAGTCCCAAGGACGATTTTCCACTACCCAACATCGATATGTTGGTAGACACTCTGACCAATTTTGAAGTCAAGTCCATCGTGGACGGGTTTGCCGGCTACAATCAAATCAAGCTGGCCGAAGAAGACCAAGAAAAGACAGCCTTCACAACCCCCTGGGGAACCTGCTGCTACAGGTAATGCCGTTCGGACTAAAGAACGGCTGGGGCTACCTACCAACGGGCAGCAACCGCCCTCTTCCACGATATGATCCACAAAGAGATCGAAGTGTACGTCGATGACATAATCATCCACTGAAAGGGATCGGATGGACAACACCTCACGAGACTGAGAAAATTCTTCAATCGCCTCCGAAAACACTCAATGAGGCTAAACCCCGCCAAATGCACATTTGGGGTTATCCGAGGCAAGGTCTTAGGATACATGGTCACCGAGAGAGGCATCGAGGTTGATCCTCAAAAGATCAAGGCCATCATCGAAATGAGACCACCGCAAACTCAGACAGAGATGAAAAGCTTCATGGGCCGCCTGCAGTATATCAACCGCTTCGTCAACCAATTGACCTCTATGTGCGAGCCAATCTTCAAACTGATGAAGAAGAACGCCGACATCGAATGGAACTCAGAATGCCAAGATGCCTTTGAGAAAATAAAAGCATACCTTGTGAGTCCTCCGATTCTCTGTCCTCCCCACGAGGAAAAGCCACTGTTGCTATACCTAACTGTGACCGACACCGCAGTTGGAGCCATGCTCTGTCAAGAAAAGAAGGAGTCACGAGTCGAAAACGCCATCTACTTCGTCAGTCGAAAGTTTCAAGGCAGCGAACTCAATTACTCAGCCCTCGAGAAAACTGCGCGGCTGGTATGGGTTGTCGGGAAACTACGGCACTACATGCAGTCGCACATGGTACACTTGGTTTCCAAAATGGATCCAGTCAAATACCTCTTCGACAAACCATCGCTGTCAATGAGGCTTGCCAAATGGTCTTTCTTCCTAGCAGAGTTTGACATCAAATACGTGAACCAAAAGTCAATCAAGGGACGGGTAATGGCTGAACAACTGGCTGACTTCCCAACCGACGAAGCTCAAGGTCCCGAACCACAATTTCCAGACGAGGGAATCTTCGCAATCGAAGGCGAAAATTGATGGCAATTGTTCTTCGAAGGAGCAACCAACAAAAAGGGAAACGGCATCGGTATGCTCTTGGTAGATCCCAAGGACGAGCACACCCCAATTGCTATAAAGCTCAATTTCGAGGTAACCAACAATGCCGCCAAATATGAAGCTGCTTTGCCCGGACTACAAGCCGCACTCGAGAGGAATGTCCAGAAACTCGAAGTTTATGGGGACTCAGCCTTGATCATCAACCAAGTCTCCAACAAGTGGAAAACCATAGACCCAGGCTTGCAAAAATACCATGCCTGCATGGAAGACCTCATCACACAATTCGAAGAGGTCACCTTCCACTACTTGCCAAGAGACCGAAACAGGTTTGCAGATGCCTTAGCCACCTTGGCTTCCCTTGTGGAAATCCCTGAAGGAAAAGCAATCAAACCCTTCAAAGTCGGACGAAAGGAAATTCCTGCCCACTGTTGTGAGATCGAACCCGAACCTAAGCCCATCAATGAGCCATGGTATAACCAGATCTTCCAATACCTCAAGAACGGGGAAACTACCTTCATGAACAAGGAAAACCCACACACAGAAGGGGTCAAAACCAAGAGCATCATGGCCCTAAAACGCCTCGCCTCTCACTTCGTCATCCTCGGGGACATGCTATACAAGAAACGCTACCATGAGCCACTCCTACGTTGCATCAGCCAGGAAGAAGCAAACAAGTTCATGAACGAAGTCCACAATGGGGCTTGCGGTCCCCACATGAACGCGAGCCCTGATGCAAATCATTCTCAGGATGGGCTACTACTGGATCTCTATGGAGGCAGATTGCATCCACTTTGTCCGAAGCTGCGACAAGTGTCAACGGTTCTCCAACCTCAATCATCTGCCGCCCCACGATCTCTACTGCATGACTACACCTTGGCCATTTGCCACTTGGGGAATTGACGTCATCGGAAAAATTGCTCCGCCAGGCAGCAACGGTCACGAGTTCATCTTAGTAGCCATCGACTACTTCACCAAATGGGTCGAAGCCAAGTCCTACAAGGTACTCACCTCCAAGAAGGTCGCGCATTTCCTCAAGGAAAACATCATCTGCCGATACGGCATCCCAAATGAGGTCATATCCGACAATGGTTCACACTTCGAAGGGGAATTCGACAGACTGCTGGCTGAATTCAAGATCACACGCCACAAATCTTCTCCCTACCGGTGTAAGTACCCAAATCTGGCTCATGCCTTCCGGTTAATTTTCCCGACATTTCGATAAATTTCCCGGTAATTCCCCGGACCTTCCTAGTGTTCCGGAAATGTCCTGGAACAGTCCAAATTTTAAATTAGGGCTGTAAGGAGCCTTCCTAATTAAGAAAACACGTTTTTCTTAATTAGGGAGAGGCTTCTAGAATGATGCCACCTTGCATGGTTCTAGAATGCTGAGTCATTGTGGATAATGCCGCACGGCCTCATTTGCAAAGAGCCTGCAGCCGCACGGCTTCATTAGCCTTATCCAGACTGCCTATAAATAGAGCCCTCCTCTACCCATTTCAAGAAGAACAACAACAACAACACCAACAGTCACACACACACAACCAGCCACTCCCAGACGTGAAGAATCCCTTTGAAGGTTCAAGAAGGTGAAGAAGAAGCTCAAGAAGCCATCTCCCTCCTCCTTGAAGGTCCAAGACCAACCTCCTCCAAGCTTCGTCCAAAGAATCGAAGAAAACGATTGGTAACCTCGCACGCCCTACCTTTACATCCTAATTGCATTATAAATTGCTCATTGCATTGTCTTTATATTGCTTGGGACTTGGTAGATTAAAGATCATATCTTTATAATCCCCTTCCCCTTTTTCATGCATTAAGACCTCATTTGTCATAAAAATGTAGTCTTTTTCATAAAGGTGCATCCTTTGCACCTAAAACCCCCATTTTCCAATAAAAATGTTATCTTTATGCATCATTTGCATATAAAGATCAAATCTTTTTTAATAAAAATGCATCCTTTGCATCAAAATCCCTTTTCAATGCATCCTTTGCATAAAAATCAAATCTTTATGCATCATTTGCATAAAGATCATTTCTTTCAATCAAAAAGCATCATTTGCAACCTAAAAATGTCATCTTTTCATTAAAGAGTCATTTTTTATCATGCATTTCCCTTTTCCCCTAACCTTGGAACGGGCCGGTGTAAAAGTTCTCATCTTTGCATCGTTCCTTCCATTAAAGGTTCATGATTTCTTTAGGAAAAGGATAACCTTGAACCACTATATCTCCAATTATCGCTTAAGAATGAGTATGAAGCCTCTATACGAGCTCGACCGTCTTAAAGCGTAGGATTGATGGGCTAAGGACATTCCTTCCTAAAGAACCTCATCTTTGACCCAAAGAGAGTCATTCTCTCGATCACGCAAGTCCCGAGGGTCCCGAGGTTTAAATGCGTTGATCATAAGTCATAAGATGAGGACGGGATCATAATCCCTAATACATAAATTCCAAGGAATCGGCGACAACCAACAAATGGTTTGTACGTCCGGAAGACAACTTGGGACATTCCCCGCTTTTATTTTCAAACACATGCACAAAAAGAAAGCACGCAAGCAAACACGATTAATGAAATCTAGGGAGACTTGCTCCGGAAAGGCACTTTGGGTGAACGCCAAACGTTCTTCCCGAGGGTAACTTAACCTCCGAACCCATAAAACCTTTTTTCAAAGTTTTGAGGTAATCAAAATGGCGTGGCGACTCCGTTTTTCAAATAACTCGGATGTCTTCAAACCCGCGTGAATTCCAATAAACAAAAATTTTGGGCACACATTCACGGTTTGGCGACTCCGTGGGGATCATCCCAAAGGAGAAAAGCTTTATTTTCAAAACAAAAATCGATACTTGGTATATAGGTGGAAACCACTTAACCTTCCTGTACACTCCACGACGTGGGAGTTGGGATGACCAGGTGGTTTAACAATCCACGTACCGGTATCCCTTTTCGAAAATTTTTTGAAAAAAGTAAAGAAAGCTTTTCCCTTTGAGTGGGTTAGACTCCCATCGCCGATTTCATTAATCATGTTTGCTTTCTTTTACCATGCATTGCATCATTTGCATCTTGGAATCTGTGCATACTTTGAACGGGAAACAACCGAAAAATAGCAAAAGGAGTGGAACACGGAAAATTGATCCATGCGGTCGTACGGCTAATCCTCGTATAGGATTCGACCATACGACCTCGGTGGCAATTCCACCGGGAAAAATCATGGTTAATACGGCGAGTCCTAGCGGCTTGGGGCTATTCGGCTCCACGGCGGCCAGGGCTTCCCGAGAAAAATTTACGTGCTTATGTGTTGCATTTTCCCCGATCCGAAAATCATTCCTTTAAAACACATTTATGAAAATCTCTGTTTTAACTCAAAAGGAACAATTTTAGGAGACCGCACACTACGCGCACTTTGATATATCCTGTACACTTTTGCACGCACGTCCCTCAAAACCCGAGGGTGATTCCGAGTGCGATCACGGACGGCCTTACGATGCTCCCGGGCGCGCACGGAATCATCCCAACCTCCCCATGGCGGCCGGTGTCGACCAATGCACGATCCGTGTCACACGTTTCAAAAATCCGTGACTTTTGGTTGGTTTTTGGTCTAGTCCGTGTCATATAGCCCGAGTTGCATACCCACGTAAAGGTCGAAGCCTTAGCTCGTAACGGAAGCCAAGATTCTCGCTCAAGCGAAATCTCCGCCAAAATTCCGACAAGGAAAAATCGGTGGGATCTTGACTCCGACATTGACTATTGACCTTGACCCGCACGGAATGCGTAAAAGTCAAGACCAAGTCTTTGCAAAAAAAAAAAAATCAAAAGATCTTTCGCTCAAGCGAAGCTCTGCCAAAATTCCGACAAGGAAAAATTGGCAAGATCTTGACCGGCATTGACTTCGAGTCCGAGCTCGCGCCTTTGCGTATGCAACGAAGTTCAATGTGACCTTTGTGTCATCCGGCTTTTGCCGCCCAGACCCATGCCTATTATATTCTCGGACATTACCGAAAGTCAAAAAAAAAAAAACCGTCATTCGCTCAAGCGAAACTCATCAAAGATCCGTCAAGGCGAGAGACGAGACTTTCCAGTATTGCCTTGACTATAATCCGCATCGCTCGTGCGTTGAAAGGTCTATGACCCGCTAGACCCGATAGGAGCGTTCTTTACTCTCGGTCGGTGGGATCCGCGTGCCTATAGGACCACTCGCAGGCATCCACCACAGGAGGTCGAAATACGGGTGGAATACGAGGGCTTATAGACGTAGTGACGGAACCCAGTGATCCGGGATCTAGAGTAGTTGTGAAAAAGAAGGGCGAGAACCCCTTTTCCAACCAAATAGATATTAATAAAAGACAACATTTTAAGTAAACTTGAAGATTCTAATTTGCATACTACACAGGCCTTCGACTAAACACCTACCACGAGTCTAAACCTTTCCTATCCCTTTCCGCGGCGAGAAAGAAGTGGGTGAGAACACCGGGTCGGCGACTTGTTAGCGCGAGAATCCTCGGAACGGTTCGCAGAATCCTCGGTTTCATCGGTTCGGAGAGTCGAGAATGACCGATTTGACGAAAACGATCTTGGTTTGGGTAACGAGATGACTAGGGAAGAAGAGCTAGCCTATAACCAATGCCCTCCCCCATCTTCATATAACCCATTGCCAAAAGCTTGTCCTTTCTCGAGTCTTCTCCAATACCCCAATTTGTTAGGGTCCCGATACCCTCGCTTCCTCTGCATTCCCCATGGGACCCTTTTCCTCCTTTCGGCCCGAGCCAAATTTCCTTACCTTGGAATCCCGGTGCCGGTTTGACCTTTCCAATTTTGTCAACGCTGTGAATTTGCCTACCTCTCGAGACGGCTACGGTGAAGAGTCGATCGGAAATGAGAATAGGAATGGATGGATTCTGATGATGATGACGGTTCGGTAGAAGGAATGGACTTGGAGCCAATAGAAGTGAAACCCGAAGGGCAAGATGAAATGAGCGAGAAAGCCACGAGACTGGAATAGGGGATGAAATCACTTCAAAGTGTGTCTGCGGCCTATGCAAAAGCTTGGAGAAGGATGAGGTAGTGTATGAGTCCTATATCCTAGTGTTGATACCCCGTCTGAGGACTTGGTAGGTGAATGGAGAGATTTGATCGAAGCTTTAGCCAAAGAGGGAAGTGGGCTCCTCCGCGATCTAGAACATGTAAGCGTCGCCGAAGCCAAACTCTCATCGGGAAGGGTAGACTCTATCACGGTGTTGGTAGTCACTCCACGAAACTTGGTACGAAGAAGAATGTATGGATGCCTTGGAAAGAGTCCACGAGTTTAGAGCGACCCAGGTCCCTTTATGTCCTACGATGATAATGATGTCTTCTGGTAATCCCTAAGCCCGAAGAAGAGTACGAGATACCCCTCGTATGGCGTCGAAGTATCCCGACCCGCTTTTGCCCTCATTGGTCATAAGAGCGAAGACGAAAGTTCCCACGAGAGCTACGGTAGTGACAGATGAAGACACGGTCGAAGTGCGGAAGGGACAATAGAGGATTGGTTAGCTCGAAGCCAAAAGCCGGAAAATATCTCGACGGTAAGGAAAAGGAACCCGCCATGAGGTTTGACCCCTTGAGAAATCCTTATTGATGATGGAATTTCCCATTTCGAAAGTGTTTAGCCAATGTCCAAAATGCCGTCAAAGGTTGACCCCGAGAGAAAGAAAAGACATGCTTGACGGTGATGAGGAATGTGATCCTACTCTGTTAAAGAAGTTGCTAGGATCGGATGAGAAAGCCATTTGCCAAGCTCCAAAATCCGGAAGTGATAATTCTTGTTGCATGCGACTTTGAAAAGTTTGAATGAGGCTGTGAAAGCTTTAAACGGAGAATGTGAAAAGGTCAAAAAGCCGGTAACACAGGACCCAGATTCGGGAAGCCGCCTATGCTTGGCAGCGCCGTCAATCAGATCAATCGGCGAAATTGGCCATACGCCGGTAAGAATCCGCCTCGACTTTGAAAGAATTGTGAGAATCCTCCGGTAGGAATGACGACCAAGGAAAATCAATGTCTATGTGATGACTCGATGCGGACGAGATGAGTATTGGCGGCCTAAGGGTGACAAAGGAATGCCGTCTCGGAACCAAAGACGAGATAAAAGACCACATAAGACGAAGCGAGAAAAGCGATTACGATAAGGAAGATCGATCCTAACTCGGTTGAAGTGTACCCAAGCCAATATCTCCTTATGGTCCCTGTTAACCTCTTCGTACCCTCGTAAGTTGAAACTAGAAGAAAGTTTGGCCAAGACCATGGTGCCCGTAGACGTCACCCCCGGATGAGGTCGTCGAATGATTGGAAATATCCACTACGGAAACATCATTACCTTATTTGAATTGGACTGCCAAAGTATGGGGCTAGTCACAACGAACCTCTTTACATCACGATCCAGTTAGAAGAGCGTCGATTGCCACGAGTACTAGTTGACGAGTGCACGATGAATGTCTTGCCGGCTAAGATGATGGATTTATTGGATCTAAAGCCAACGAGACTTAAAGCCTTCGAGTCGAGACTATTAAGGCCTACGACTCCTTTGCACGATCGGTTTTGGGGATCGCCGCTCTCGAGATGTGGTTCGGAAAAAGGTCATGGATGTTGATTTTCAAGTTATTGACATTCGATTTCATTTCTTGCCTTCTTTGGGACGGCCTTGGATCCACCGGATAAACGGGGTAGCCTCTACTTTGCATCGGTGCGTCAGAATTTCGGTCGAGTGATGGAACTATCACCACCATTTATGGGGACAGTGTCACGGTAGAAGGAACCGGCAAGGGGACATCCCGATATTGGAGATCAAGCATGATGATGAAGGGTTAGCATTGGCCGGATTCTCCGTAGCTTCTTCCAAGAACACAAGTGTGTTGCGCGACCTCACCAGCTACTTACGATAAAATCCCTCTGCCGTGAGAATGATGCGAAAAATGAGCTATCTTAGGGACTTGGATTGGGTAGGAGACTTCAAGGTCGTAACACCATCATTGATGTGAAGGAAGCGAGACTACCGAGATATGGCTTGGGAGTACAAACCAAACTCTTGGGATGCCGGAAAAGCTAAAAGCAAGAAAGGTGAAGGGGTCGGCTCCATCCTTACGGTTTGTCTACGACCCATTACTTTATAAAAGGAGAAACACAATATCATGAAAGTGATCACCGAGATCTCCTTGCGAGAAAATCCTTCTAGAGAACCTTGAGAAAGTTAGGGGAAAGCCGGCCAATCCCATTCGAAGAATGTTCCTTGATTTGCCGAGATATCCACAGGGCTACCACTCTTGTTCGGAATAGTACGTCTTGAAAGGAAATCCGGCCGGTATCAAAAGATCGGCATCGGGACAATGGACTTCTCCGCCTTTGAGTTAGCTCTTCGAGAGATCAGCCGGATAGAAGCTACCGGCGGTGAAGACGATCGGTGGGGTTTGCAAGAGTTGTTTGACGAAGAAG
Organism: Adenophora triphylla var. japonica; assembly: GCA_022495995.1. Lineage (NCBI taxonomy): Eukaryota > Viridiplantae > Streptophyta > Magnoliopsida > Asterales > Campanulaceae > Adenophora > Adenophora triphylla. Next base: position 130,118 of record JAFEMH010003451.1, on the reverse strand, counting down.
CACGAGATCCCAGACTTGATCGACTTGATTCGAGATGATGAGATAGTTGCCGTTATTGGAGACGATGGTGAAAGTCATTTGATCCTCGCACTTTGGTGACTAAGACGAAATGCCATTGAAGAATTGGGAGACATTCTCGGGGCCGATAGCCGATCGACGGCAAATGATCACGGAACTTGGATTGGTACCGTCCTCCTCGGCCGGTCGTGTCAAACACCACATTGTCTATTCGGTTGAGTCGGGAATCTTGAATTCCGGTCCTCGAGTCATCCAGAAGGCCTCACGCACGAGGATTATGAAAAATGTAATCGATGTCATCTTTCCCCTTATCTTGAATGAAATGACGGATCTTTACGATTATCCTCTTATTGCCAACTTAACAAATGATAAATTAACTCAAAACTTAACAACGAGTTAATAATGAATCATTTGAGCAAAGATCTGAAACACACTAAACGAACAATACATTAAAGAAATCTTTAAGCGAGGTTTCGAGAAAAGAGGAAAACCGGGCCCAAGCTTAGAGGAGATTTTGATAAGTGTGAATTTGGGTACTATTGAGGAACCTAAAGAGACACGAGATTGGAAGCTTCTTCCGGGGGGTTGAAAGGGACGAATTGATTGAGGCTTGCTCGAGAGAATACGTCGACGTGTTTGCATGGTCATACAAAAGATATCTTAGGGGCTAGACAGGTTCGATAGTAGAGCACGAGAATCCCTCTAGCACCGAGATGCTAAACGATAAAGCGAGCGAGAAAGATCAGCGGAATGGTCTCTACGGGTCAAAGAAGAAATTGAGAAGCTACTGCGGGTAGGATTCATCGAGTCATTGAATACCCGACATGGTTGTCCAACATCGTAGCTTAGTAACCAAGGCCAATGGGAAGGTGCGTTGCTTTGTGTGGATTTCCGAGATGCGAACAAGGCCGGCCCAAAGACGACTACCCTACGCAAACATAGACATCTGGTAGACTCCACTTGCCAACTACGAAGTCAAATCCTTCGTTGATGGTTTTGCGAGCTACAACCGGATCAAGATGGCCGAGGAAGACCAAGAAAAGACGGCCTTTACCACACCGTGGGAACCTCTTGTTATACGGTAATGCCATTCGGGCTCAAGAATGCCGGGGCTACTTACGAGAGGCGGCGGCCGCGCTTTTTCATGACATGATCCACAAGGAGATTGAGGTCTACGTAGACGACATGATAATCCGCTCCCGAAAGGAGAAGGTGGGCGGCACTTTGTTGACCTACGAAAATTCTTTGAGAGGCTGAGACGGCATTCCATGAGACTAAACCACGCCAAATGCACCTTCGGAGTGACAAAGGGAAAAGTGCTCGGGTATATGGTCACGGAGCGAGGTATAGAAGTTGACCCCAGAAAGATCAAAGCCATCATGGATATGAGGCCACCTCGAAACCCGGACGAAGTCAAGAGCTTCATGGGTAAATTGCGGTACATCGGCCGTTTCGTCAATCGGTTGACCACTATGTGCGAGCCCGTCTTCAAACTCATGAAGAAGAATGTGGACACGAGAATGGACCGAAAGAATGCCAAGATGCCTTTGACCGAGATCAAGGCATACTTAGTACATCCGTCTTATGCCCCACATAGACGAAGCCTCTTCTGCTCTATCTAAGCATCCTGAACACGGCGGTTGGGGCTATGCTTGCTCGAGAAGAAAGACTCTCGGGTAGAGAATGCCATTTACTTTGTGTTAGGAAGCTACAAGGGAGTGAGCTCAATTATTCGGCGTGTGAAAAGACCTGTGCGGGGCGAGTGCAGGTAGTCGGCAAGTTGAAGCATTATATGCAAGCCCGCCTGTAAACTTGGTCTCAAAAATGGACCCCATCAAGTACATCTTTGACAAGCCTTCCCTCTCGATGCGTCTAAGCGAAGTGGTCCTTCTTCTTGGCGAGAATACGACATCAACTATGTGACCGAGAAAGGCCATCGAGGTCAAGCATTGTCGAGATCACTGGCGAATTTCCCAGTAATGAAGACGAGAGGGCACGAACCCCAATTTCCGAGATGAAGGGATCTTTGCGGTTGAGCACGAAAATAGATGGCGATTGTTCTTTGACGGAGCCGCTAACAAGAGGAAATGGTGTGGGAATGCTATTGGTCGATCCGAAAGATGAGCATACCCCCATAGCCCTCAAGTTGAACTTTCTGCCACGAACAATGCCTCAGAGTATGAAGCTGCATTCTTTGGTTTGGAGGCCGCCTTAGAAAGAAATGTCCAAGGAGCTCGAAGTTTACGGAGACTCGGCCACGATCATCAACCAAGTCTCCAACAAGTGGAAGGCTTGTAGACCAATGTCTGCAACGGTATCATGCCTATATGGAGGAGTTGGCGGGCGGTTCAGAGAAGTGACTTTCCACTACTTGCCGAGGAAAAGAACGGTTCGCGAGATGCCTAGCTACTCTAGCCTCATTGGTAGAGATCCCGAGGGAAAAGCCATAAAGCCCTTGAGTGGGTAGAAGAGAAGCCCCGACTTTGTTGTGAAGTGGACACAGGACTCGAGCCTATAAAGGAACCTTGAGTACAATCAGTTACCAATTCCTCAAAGACGGAGAGTCGGCTTTCAGGAGACAGAAGAAGGTAGACCAAAGAAGGAGTCGAGCCAAAAGCTTGCAAGCCACGAAAAGGTTGGCTTCTCATTATGTCATTCTAGGAGGCAACCTATACGAAGCGGTATCGAGGACCCTCCTCTTATGTGTCACTCAAGAAAGAGCCGAGAGAGTTGATGACCGAAGTCCACAATGGTCCCTCGGTCCTCACATGAATGCGAGCCACGATGCAAGTGATCCTCGAGAATGGGTTACTCTCTTTGGATCTCCATGGAAGCATTGCGTTCGGCACGTCCGAACTGCGACAAATGCCGGCGGTTTGCTAACCTCAACCATCTCCCACCTCATGGCACATGTATTGCATGACGACTCCTTGGCCGTTTGCAACTTGGGGCATCGACGTGATAGGGAAAATATCCGGCGAGGAAGCAATGGGCACGAGTTCGTGTTGGTAGCCATCGACTACTTCACCAAATGGGTAGAGGCCAAGTCCTACAAGGTCTCCTTCCGAGAAAAGTGGCCCGGTTCATCAAAGAAAACATAATGTGCGAGATATGGGGGTGCCCAGCGAGATCATTTCCGATAATGGGTCACACTTGAAGGAAGCTGCGATGAAGCTGTTGTCGAGAATTGAGTTACTACGCCCTGAAGTCGTCCCGTCTGGACCTCGGACCAATGGAGCCGTGGAAGGCTGCTAATAAGACACTCGGCGGATCATCAGGAAGATGGCCACCCGTGGTCGTGATTGGCCGAAAAGCTGCACCTAGCACTCTGGGGCCTCTGAGCGTCTGTCGGAAACTTGACCCACGGGAGAAACTCCTTTTGCCCTAACTTACGGGATGGAAGCGGTGTTACCGGTGGAGTTGGAAATCCCGTCATTAAGGGTCCTCTGGAAAATAGTGTCAATGAAGTGGAATGGTTGCGCTTGGGCCGGCATGATGAGTTAGCCACCTTGTGAGAGAAGGCTAAAAGCCATGGAACACACCCAGAGCCTACCGGAGGCGAATGGCGGAGCATTTGATAAAAGGTCAAGGCCGGAGACATCAAGAGGCGACTTGGTGCTTTGAAAGTAAAGCCCCCTACCGAGAGACGGCCCCTGGGAAAATGGGAACCCGTGCTGGATCGGCCACTTATGTGGTGCGAAAATGCGTCGGGAGGAGCAATGAAGCTTGCGAGACTTGGATGGCAATCCCTTTGTCCACCGGTCAACGGTGATAAACTCAGAAGATACTATGTACGATAAAAAAAAAAAAAGAAAAAGAAAGAAGAAAAAGTGCAAAAAGAGTAATGCCCGGCTAAGTTGAAAACCCCAAAAAGGGCGGTCTAGGCAAAGACGGGGTTGCACATGAAAAAAAAAATATAAAAAAAAAGAAAGATAAAAAAAATTTCTAGTGCAAAAAGAGTAATGCCCGGCTAAGTGAAAACCCCAAAAAGGGCGGTCTAGGCAAAAGCAGTGCACATAAAAAAATTAGTTCACAGGAATGAACTACGAAGACCTGAGCCCCTTAGCCTTTCTTGTAAAAGGGAACGTGGCGGCCATATATGGTTCGGTCTAAACAATAAAAAAGGGGCAATCAAGCTTCCATGAAGTGCGTCCTAAACAATAAATAAAAATAAAGGGCATTTCGGTTTTCATAAAAACGGGTCCCAAACAAATAAGACATTTGAGTTTCCATGAAATGTGTCTTGATTAATTTTTAAAAATAATATCTCTTGTTCATTACAAGTTAAAAGCTTCTTGATGAGTTCAAGCACGGTCTACCTCTTAACTCTGCTAACTGCTAAAAAGATATAAAATACAACAAAATGCCTAAATAAACTAATGTGTTTTGCAAATGGCAATAAGAGGATCTTGAGAAAAGACTTGTCGATGCGTCATTATTGAGTCTTCTTGAGTCTTCTTCCCTTTTCCTCGACCCTTCGAGTCTTCTTCCTCTTTTTATCTATAATGTCGGTATCCCTCATCCCGACCTCACGGTATCCTCGCTGGAGCCTCTACCAACCCCGTGTCAATGAGCGCTCTCTCTATACGAGCACGAGTCCGCACCTCCTCCCTGCGAGCCTCGGTCGAAGGAGCGACCTCGGACAATCTCTTGTACCGAGCCTCCATATCTACGACCAAGTCACTGATTGGTTATGGCAGCTCGCCTTAGCCTCGGTCTCCCTCAGAGTCCTACTCGAGTCACGGTCGAGGTCCCAATAAAGCTCGATGCCTATCCTCCAAGATAGCACAGTCGCTCCCATCTCCCTCTCGTACCGGTGCAGTAGGCACGGTGGTCAAGATGGTGCTCTTTCTGCTCCCGAAGATAGCCACGGGTGGGAAAGCGTATATGTCCAAGCCCTCGAGAAGAAAGAGAAGGCATTTGGATCTCTCATGTCCAACGACACCACCTCCATGGTCGGATGTCCTCCCGATCACTCAATGGCTCCTGTAAAGCCCCAAAGCGCTGGATACCAAGCGGGGTATGTAGAAGGGACTGACCGAGCGAGAATCACGGAACCCTCGCGGCATAAGACCCTGAAATATCCTCCACTGATGCGCAACCTCCAATGTGGTATCCACCAACGGATATCCGAAGTGGATAGCCTAGCCATCATCGGCTCCCGGCTACCTGTTCCTGTTGCCTCGGTGCACCTCTCAGAAATCACCCGAGGGCCCGAGTCGGCAAAGCCCAGGCGAAGCCCGAGCCTCTCCTGAGCCACAAAGTCAGCATAGCCGGGACTCCGGACCTCATGAAACGGTCTCACAGCCATCCTGTCAATGCCATGAAATGTCTCTCCCAAAACCGGCGGGACAATATCCTTCCCGGCCACACGGTCTCGACCATGTCCAAGAGACCACTATGACAGATCCCGCGGACTCGGCGGTGAAACAAAATAGAGAATACGCGAGAGAATGAAAGCATCCATAGCTTGGCTGTGGTCGCGGCCGTATACGGAGACCCAAACTGCACAGGGATATCGAAAGGTCAATCCTATCAGGGCTACCATCATCCCCTCGGCCTCCCCCAAAGGAATGCGCGAGAAAAGATGCAAGCTTTACCGCAGCTGGCACGTCTCCGATCAGCGGAATAGCTATAGCCTCGGTCTCGGGACCCCAAATCAAGGCTCACGAAGTCTTCGTGCGTTGGGACAATTTCGTTGTAAGAGAAAGCGATAAACATGTCTCCGGACGTCCCAAAACTTTGCTTTGCGGCTCTCAACGAGATCCCAATCGGGCGGGAGATCCCTCAAATGCCATAAAGACTTGATCTTGAAGGAAGAATCAAGCGGCCCCTTGTGATTTTGGAAGTTGTGTCTCGCCCAAGATTGAAGACCGGACGAGAAAATGGTCTCGCTTCCCCCTTTGCAATCTAACGGGCTTCTCCATCGCAAAGTGATCAAAGGTGGTGTCTTTAGGTCCAAAATGGGCTCAGGAACAGTCGGGACAAGTTTGGGTTGAAAATGAAATGAAATGGCCAAGCCTTGCTTTTATTCGAGGAAAATAACCGATTCGAGACAGGCGTTAGCCGCACGGCTACATTTTGCCCTCAAGGCCATGCCGCACGGCTACATTAGCCCTCTGCAAAAAAAATTCTGCGGCAACCAAAGTTGCTGCCCAAGGGAGTTTTCACCCCACTTTTTCAACCAAAACACTGTACAAAAACATATCGAAGCCATTCAAGCATTCAATACACCATTATAAATCATTTTGGCCCAGGTTTCAATTTAATTCCAAGCAAAAAGTCGCCCCCAAGGCTCGAGATAATATGCAAATTGAAAAAGCATAAATTAGAAAAGTAAATAAAACGTAAATACAATGTTTTCGCCCCATCGGCGCCCAAATAAAGCAAAAAATAAACAAGTTGTGCATAAAAATTGTAAATTGTTTGTTTTTGTTCCCAAATACGCTCTAGAGCCCCCTAGGCCTCAGATTCTTCGTCCTCCTCATCACTACTCGGCTCATAAATGCTAGCCTCCCTCATCACATCCTCACGATCGCTCGCGTCGGATAAATGGATGTCATCGTGCTCGTACTCCGCTTGTTTGCTCCAAGATGCCGGCATTAGGACCTCGCCCCGAGGCATGGCCTTTGGATGAGTACTCCGGCCGAGGAAGAGGATGCTTTGCGCCCCGACGATGCCTCCTTTTGCGCACGAGGCTCCCGCACGCTTGTTGACGCTTTAGTAGCGCGAGCCGGCTTCTTGACCAAGGATCGGCAAGCGTCTTTCCGGCCACTGTTGCACGACCAACTGTCGTATGTGCGTCTTTGGAACACGAGAAAAGAAAAGAAAATCTCAGAAAAATCTCAGAAATTTGCAAAAGCCGAAGCGAGAAAATGCGAAAGCTAAAAAAGGGAATAAGACCCTAAGAGTACACTTACGGTGCTATCGGGCGGCAAGGTGTCTTGGGGCTCCCTAGCATCGGGGACGGGATCCTCATCCTCCTCGGTACTCCATGGACCACGTAGGACGGATGTGCGGGGAGGGATCGGCGGGTCGGTAGGCTCATCCTCCCCATATCCACGAGTGACCGCCGGCTTCACTAGCACGTGGCGTCCTCGGGCGCTCCACAAACACGGCGTAGGGGTGTCCATGTCGAAGTACTCCTCCGCGGCCACGCACACTTTGGTACCTAGCAATCTCATCCGCCGGCCGGATCCACAGGCTGCGGCATCCGTCTTGGAGGGTCGAGAAGGAGTAATGGCATCTAGTGGGGGAACATGACCATCTTGCCTCGAGAAGCGGTCCCCGAGATAAATGACATCACATGTCGCCAGTGAGCCACCTCCTGCGCCTCGTCACCTCTATAGCATCTCCCAAAGAAGATCTCGGATACCTCGCCCCGGTGGGTAGAAGTCCACTCCGTCGTGCCCATCCCTATTGATGACCGGCCTCACCATTTTGTAGTCGAAGGTAATCCGGGTCTTCCCAGTGAATTTATCTCTCGCATCGCCCCTCCGGCGAACCATAGCAGGGAAGATGGTGACATCACTCTGCTGGTTCCAAGGGAAGAACCCGATCACCTCGCAAAACCAGGCCTGCATGTTCAAAAACATCGAAAAAGTCATTTTCTCATAAAAGTCTCAAGACATAAAAGAGAAAAGAGACAAGAAAGGGAGACTACCTCAAGGGCAAAAGAAAAGCAGTCCATGGAAGCAGCCTTGTTCCGACTGTACATGTCCAACGAGAAGTAGAGCTCCGCCAATCCGCCCTCCCCAAGAGACCGTCCCCAATCCCATCAACATCCTCCCGGAGAGTCGAGGAGGCAAGTCATAGCTATCGTCCCGAGAATTAGCAAAAATGGTGACCGATAGCATCAACCATATGAATGCTCTAGCCGCTAGGGCGATCACATCATTAGCGGCAAAATTCTGCATGCTAATCCGAGCGCCACCTCGACGTTCGGTGTCTCCATCCCGGCCCCTTCGGAATCGGCTCAAACCCGACCAAAGCCTGAAACTCCTCGGCGGTAATATGGTCCCTCCAAGTCACGGGCCTCCCGGTGAGCGTAAGCCCGTAATAGCGGTGAAATCGGCAGGAGTCACATCGCGCTCTCCCGGCTCGGGTGAAAGCTATGTGTCTTTGTCCCACGGAACTCGAGAAAGGGCACGGACCAAGCCCTTGCTCTTCGAGGTGATGTGGACACCCGGGCCGATAGCCTCTACGAACGCATCCAAGCCGGTAGCCCTCGCATTGCTTGGGATTTGCCCCATCCTTCTCAAAATCGGCATCCTCTGCAGCTTGACCGCTATCTCCGACGGTCCTCTAGACTTGTTCTCCTGTAGACAAGCACAAAAGAAGCGTCAGTCCTTCATATCATTTCAAAAGTATGCATGCATTCAAAAGTGCACATATTTTCAAAAGAAAAGCATTCATAAAAGTTTTTCTAGCATAATTTTTGCATCAAAACGTGTCTTTCATCACTTGGAAACGCGTCATTGCTTTCCTAAAGCACAAAATCACAATTTTTTGCACATAAGCATTATCCTTTCAAAAAATGACATGCATGAATCATTTTCATCTTCCAAAATCATGTTTTCTCATTGAAAATCAGAATTTTGACCTAGTTCTAGCACAAGGCAAGGACTCCGTCTCATATTTAGACAATTCTCATTCTTACTTCATTTTGCGAGAAAAAAGTGAGTCATTCTCATAATTTTCATCAAATAAATTGCATGCATATTTTTAGCCTCATAGGTTGTTCATGCATCTCAAAATCATTCAAAAAATCCTAGGAAAATCCTAGAAAAATCCTATAATTCGGGTCAAGCCCTAAATCATTCAAAAATCAAGCAAAAGCAATCGAATTTGAGCCAAATAAGATTGCTTACCCCAACCGATCGCGGGTTTGTTGATTTATGCTCCCTTCTCCCCGGATAAAGCTCCGATGGAGGCGTAAGGAAGTCATACTTCCTCTCCGTCCTCACGAGCTCCTTCCTCCTTCTTCTCGCGGCCGCCGAGATGTTTCTCCTCGCTTGCCTTGGTATGGGATTGCCCTCCGGATCCATTTCAAATCAAAGGGAAGCAAAAAGGGGTTGAAGAATTTCGAAAATTCTCTCTCTCTTTTCTCTCTCTCGGGCCGAAGTGGGCGGCAACAAGTGCCTGTCCCGTTCGAATTCTGATTTTAAAAAACTGAAAAACCGGATCTCTAGCCGTACGGCTTCTTTTCTCCATCTCATGCCGGGCGGCTTCATTCGCTTCCGAGCATAAATTACAACTTTGCCCTGGACCTTCCACTTGGGCATGCAATTCTCGTTGTCTTTTAACGAGAGATAACCTCCTCTTCGAAAATATCTCTCATCTCGTGAAGCAATCAAGCTTTTTTTCCTAGTCACCTCTCGTTAGTTCCGTCATAACGGGATAACACTAGGCGACAAACCTCCGAATTGTCAAACTCTAAACTTGTGCTACCTCTATCCGCGAATAGTGAAGTATGCCCAAGTCATTCCAAGTCATTTCAACTTGTGCTACCTCTATCCGCGAATAGTGAAGTACGCCCAAGTCATTCCAAGTCATTTCAACTTGTGCAACCACTATCCGCGAATAGTGACGAATGCCCAAGTCATTTCAACTTGTGCTACCACTATCCGCGAATAGTGACGAATGCCCAAGTCATTTCAATTTGTGCAACCACTATCCGCGAATAGTGACGAATGCCCAAGTCATTTCAACTTGTGATACCACTATCCGCGAATAGTGACGTACGCTCAAGTTTCCCAACTTAAATTACCTCTATCTCCGTCATAAAGAGATAGCGTCCCAGAGTTCTAACTTCATCGGGTGACATCCTCCCGGTAATTGTCAAATCGTGTGACGGCCTCCGAATTGTCAAAATCTCAAGGATCCTAGACATCGTTCCTAACTATCTAGTGATGCTTGAACTACGATCAAGGCTTGATTCCTCCGGGATACGTAGGTAGCCTTTTATAAAAGGTCCGGCCATTCGACCACTTTGGTCACCCTGTTTCTTTGTCACTCCTCGGTGATAAAGCGGCCTCAAAGAGGTTCGGATATCCGACCACCTTGGTCACTCCTAGCATATCCCCAAAGTAGGATCAATTGCTTGACTTCCTAGGTCATTTTCTCTTCTATTTCCCAAGCAAGAGACAGTTTCTCTTCTTCCTCCCAGGCGGACCCTAATTCCGAACTACGGCCCGGCTTGATTCCTCCGGGATACGTAGGTAGCCTTCCAAAAGGTTCACCACTCGACCACCTTGGTCTCCCAATCCGTCTCGGCATTCGCCGATCGGATCCTTTTTCTATCGACAACCCCACTCGCCTTGCAAGTGACGTTGCCGAGGGCTTCGTAAGTACCCAAATCGCTTCATGCCTTCCTGTTAATTTTCCCGACATTTCGGTAAATTTCCCGGTAATTCCCGGACCTTCCTAGTGTTCCGGAAATGTCTGGAACACCCAAATTTTAAATTAGGGTCGTAAGGAGCCTTCCTAATTAAGAAAACACGTTTTTCTTAATTAGGGAGAGGCTTCTAGAATGATGCCACCTTGCATGGTTCTAGAATGCTGAGTCATTGTGGATAATGCCGCACGGCCTCATTTGCAAAGCGCCTGCAGCCGCACGGCTTCATTAGCCTTATCCGCATCGCTCTATAAATAGAGCCCTCCTCTACCCATTTCAAGAAGAACAACAACAACAACACCAACAGTCACACACACACAACCAGCCACTCCCAGACGTGAAGAATCCCTTTGAAGGTTCAAGAAGGTGAAGAAGAAGCTCAAGAAGACATCTCCCTCCTCCTTGAAGGTCCAAGACCAACCTCCTCCAAGCTTCGTCCAAAGAATCGAAGAAAACGATTGGTAACCTCGCACGCCCTACCTTTGCATCCTAATTGCATTATAAATTGCTCATTGCATTGTCTTTATATTGCTTGGGACTTGGTAGATTAAAGATCATATCTTTATAATCCCCTTCCCCTTTTTCATGCATTAAGACCTCATTTGTCATAAAAATGTAGTCTTTTTCATAAAGGTGCATCCTTTGCACCTAAAACCCCCATTTTCCAATAAAAATGTTATCTTTATGCATCATTTGCATATAAAGATCAAATCTTTTAATAAAAATGCATCCTTTGCATCAAAATCCCTTTTCAATGCATCCTTTGCATAAAAATCAAATCTTTATGCATCATTTGCATAAAGATCATTTCTTTCAATCAAAAAGCATCATTTGCAACCTAAAAATGTCATCTTTTCATTAAAGAGTCATTTTTTTATCATGCATTTCCCTTTTCCCCTAACCTTGGAACGGGCCGGTGTAAAAGTTCTCATCTTTGCATCGTTCCTTCCATTAAAGGTTCATGATTTCTTTAGGAAAAGGATAACCTTGAACCCTATATCTCCAATTATCGCTTAAGAATGAGTATGAAGCCTCTATACGAGCTCGACCGTCTTAAAGCGTAGGATTGATGGGCTAAGGACATTCCTTCCTAAAGAACCTCATCTTTGACCCAAAAGAGAGTCATTCTCTCGATCACGCAAGTCCCGAGGGTCCCGAGGTTTAAATGCGTTGATCATAAGTCATAAGATGAGGACGGGATCATAATCCCTAATACATAAATTCCAAGGAATCCCGAGCGACAACCAACAAATGGTTTGTACGTCCGGAAGACAACTTGGGACATTCCCCCCTTTTATTTTCAAACACATGCACACAAAGAAAGCACGCAAGCAAACACGATTAATGAAATCTAGGGAGACTTGCTCCGGCAAGGCACTTTGGGTGAACGCCAAACGTTCTTCCCAAGGGGTAACTTAACCTCCGAACCCATAAAACCTTTTTTTCAAAGTTTTGAGGTAATCAAAATGGCGTGGCGACTCCGTTTTTCAAATAACTCGGATGTCTTCAAACCCGCGTGAATTCCAATAAACAAAAATTTTGGGCACACATTCACAACCGGCCACAAACGAACGGCGCCGTGGAAGCAGCAAACAAAACCCTCGAACGGATCATCCGAAAAATGACTACCCGAGGACGAGATTGGCCCGAGAAGCTGCACCTTGCACTTTGGGGCTACCGCACATCAGTCAGAACAGCCACGGGAGAAACCCCATTCGCCCTGACATACGGGATGGAAGCAGTCCTTCCCATCGAACTGGAAATTCCCTCACTCCGAGTGCTGCTGGAAAATGACATCAACAAAGTCGAATGGCTACGAAGCCGACATGACGAATTGGCTCTGCTAGATGAGCGACGACTAAAGGCCATGGAACACGTCCGAGCCTATCAAAGCAGGATGGCTAGAGCTTTCGACAAGAAAGTCAAATCCCGAGACATCAGGGAAGGCGACCTTGTACTCAAAGAAAAGCCTCCCACTCGAACCAACCCACTGGGAAAATGGGAACCCACATGGATCGGCCTTTTCGTGGTTCAAAAGTTCTTCTCCGGAGGTGCCATGAAGCTGACAGACCTAGACGGCAATCCCTTCATGAATCCAGTCAACGGAAGCAAACTTTGCAGATACTTCGCCTAAAGAAGAACAAATGTGCATCTCTTGGCACTCCATGTAGTGTCGAACTACGTGCACCGAGCCCTCTAGTCCGGGGGAACGTAGGCAACCTTAATTGGTCCGGTCTAAAAATACACAAAAAAGTCAAAAGTTTGAATGTCAATCAAGACCTCCATCAAGCTACGCACTTTTCAAGAACACGCCCCAACGTCACCTTGACCAAGTCAAACGACGGCGGCAACATCAAAGGACATCCGAGGGTCACTCAGCATCAAACGACTGACTCATGTCTGCTTCCAAGCCAGGGGCTTGTCTTCGCCCTCACGCGCTTCAAAAAAAAAAAAGAGCTCGAGCAAGGGCTCACAAAAAAATAATAAAAAAGAAAGAGCTTGAGCAAGGGCTCACAAAAAAAAAGAGCTCGAGCAAGGGCTCACACAAAAAAAAAAGAGCTCGAGCAAGGGCTCACAAAAAAAAACAAAAATAAAAAAAAGCTCAAGCAGAAGCTGCGAAATTGAGGTCAAGAGCCCGACGCCAACAAGAGGCAAGCAAGCTACGAAAAAGACCGTCAAAACGACTTGTCAGGGGATCATTCAACCTCCCAGCCAAGCACAAAGCCTAAGCAAAGGGGATTGCCGTCATGGCCCAGGCCGCTTCATTCCACAAATGCAACAGACGCCGCCAAGGTGCACAAGAGAAACAAAGGCAAACAAGAGATCTTGCGTCTCGACAAAGCTTTAAAAGTAAATCACAAATCACTAACGGTTACAACATTTCTTGATGAGTTCAAGCACGGTCTACTCTCAAGTTCACAACATGCTAAAAGACAGCTTAATACATTTAACAAATAATGTGTTTGCAAATGCAATGAATGGATACCTAGGAGGTCATTCCGCGCCGTCTGCGCTTGTCCCCTCGCCATTCTTTCCTTTCTTCCCTCGTCCCCGGCGAGTCTTCTTTCGCTCCACGTGAACCAACTCTGCGTCTCTCAGTCCGAGATCAGGGGTCCTCCCCGTAGAGTCAAACAATCCAAGAGCTCTCGTGGCTTCATTCGCCCGTGCTTCGGCTCGGATCTCCTCCTCGCGAGCCCGCAAAAGAGGACCTCTCCCCGTCGCCGGTCAACTCTAGTCTCGTAGTCAAACAAAGTGTCTCCGTCACATCCAAAGGGTCGACTGTGCTTCGCACTCCTAAGGCAATAGCCGCTACGGCAACCGGGTCCTGTAATCGCTACACGCCCGCTCTCCAAGGCCACTTGGGATCGCCCAACACGCCGCTCATACCAGCCAGGTAATCGAGTCGTCAATATGACACTCCCCCGACGTCTAAGGAGTACCACAGAGGGAAAGCGGAATACTTCCATACCCTCGTAAAATACAAGAAGGCACCCGAAGCCGCCATACAAAGAGGAACTACCTCCGCAAGAGCAAGGTCATCCTGCCCCAACAAAGGCTCCCGCTTTATCCCAAACCGCCGGAAACAAGCGACGGAATATAGAAGGAGGACCAAGACAAACCCGGAACTCTAACAACATAGGACCCTTCCCGCAAGACCCTCCTAGTCTCAATCCTCCAGTGGGGAACCCACCAACGGATCTCGATGCGTACCAAGCCGTGCCATCCATCTCTCCCAAAGTGATCGATCCATATCCAACACAAGAGGTCGCCGAGCAAATGACCACGGGCTAAACGACGTCTGAGCCTCGGGCATGGCCTCGAAGTCTCTCTCGCAGCCCACAAGGTGAGCAAAGCGGGGCTTCCCCTCTCATGAAACGATCCCCGGTCGCCAGACGGTCGATACCATGAAGAGTCTCCCCCAGCACCAACGGGACAATATCCTCTCCAACTCTGCAGTGCCCAACCACATCTAGCAAAGCGCCATCGCAAATGCCAAGGGAGCTGACCAGGAAAAGCGTCGCCATCACGCACAAGGCAAATGCGTCCCAAGAGACATCACTCTCATCATCAACCATGAATCGCTCCGGCAGCTCAGAAATGTCAATATGACCCGAATCAAGGATCATGCCCTGCACTTCTTCCAACGAAGTACGAAGAAAGTCTGGAAGCTTCACGCTCACCGCAGCACCACCAATCAAAGGAAGCGAGATGGCCTCCACCTCCGGTCCTCCAATCAAAGCCCGAAAATCCTCAAAAGTGGGCACCATTTCATTGTAGGAGAAACAGTACACATGCCTCCTAACATCCCAGAACTTCGCGGCAGCCCGCAACAAATCCCAATCAGGAACCAACTCCTTAAAAGACCAAATCGAGCAAAGACGAAACCTTACCTCGAAAGCCCGTCTCTGATGCCTCATACGGCGCCGCATCCACGTTTTCAGCTACTCAAGGAAGTGTGCTTGCCTCTCCTGCGAAAGCCTTGGCAAAATTCTAGGGACGTACGAAGAATCCATGACAAAAATGGAGGTTCCTAGAGAAAATGGGGAAGAAAGCTCGAAAATGGCTGAAAATGGGGAAATGGGGAAAGACCAGACACTGAAAAGCATTTATTTCCTTCCCAAAGCAAGGTGGTCCGTACGGACCTCTTTGCATGCTAGGTATGTCCGTACGGACCTCCTTGCAATCATGACCCATTTCCCCAAAGAAACAAGCATAACAACCACTGTTCTCAGCAGGACCTTGCTCCAAACTGCCCAAACACTGGCCAAAGCCATTTCCGGCAAACATACACTACCCGCAAACGCACTCTCAGCTCACGTGGCATGCACAAAAAAAAATAATAATAGCAACAATTTCTAGGAAAAATCCCGGAAATCACAAAAACGACATTACATCTTAAAATAGAATACTTTTGCCATGCAAATACAAGTGTTTTATTACAGGTACCCATAAATGTCTGTTGCTAAACAAAAAAAAAAGAGAGAAGATATGGAAAGAGGGAAAGCAAATGAATACTAATCAGACTCCTCAGCATCATCATCCTCGCCAAGATCATCAAGAGAGAAGTCGGGCATCCCGGAAACTCGCCCGTCATATCATCGCCATCGTAGTACCGAGCCCTCCGAGGCCGGTACTCAAAGTACTGAAGGATCAAATCCGGCGAAAGGGTCAAAGAAAGAAGGCTCGACGAACCCTCACCCCGCGCATCCCGCCGAAGGAAGAATCGATAAAAGGGCCGCGCCGCGGAGCTCCCGAAGACGCCCCGCATCCATGCTATGCCGCCCTCGAAGGTCCCTCCCGCCGTGGCTCCGGCTCGGCTCTCGGTGGAGGAATGTCTACGAATGCCTCGAAGGCATAGGCTCGTACGCCGGCACGCGTCAGGAAGACCGGCAAGACAGCTTCGACGCCCTCTTCTTCGCAAACGACCTCATCGCCACATAACGGCGAGTCAAGATATCATAGGCTCTCCCCGGACTCCGCACAAGCAAGCAGCCCAAAGAAACGCCAAAGAATACAAGCTTATACTCAACAACAAAAAGAGAAAATGCGTAAAGGATGCCAAGATGGAAAAGAGTAAGCACACTCACCGATCTGTCAGATCCACTGCGGTATGCAGCAGAGCTCGCTCGAAACGGCATGACACCCTCCTCCTCGATCCGTCCCCACTGACATACGTGAAATCCGGCCCCGCATCGGAACCTCTGGGGAACCCGCGGGCGCCCTCTCTCCTCGCCAATACCTGCGGTGTCCTCAACTTCCTCCTCACGAAGGCCCCATACTCCTCTCCATACAAAATAAACTCCTCGGCACCCACACCGCCAAGGTACCTCTCAAAGTCCAACACATCCATATCCCGAGAATCAAGCATCCCAAAAGGAGGGTCCCTGAGCCACGGGAAGCAC
The DNA here is from genome assembly GCA_022495995.1 of Adenophora triphylla var. japonica. Lineage (NCBI taxonomy): Eukaryota > Viridiplantae > Streptophyta > Magnoliopsida > Asterales > Campanulaceae > Adenophora > Adenophora triphylla. The sequence goes on along the minus strand of JAFEMH010003451.1, from coordinate 113,801 downwards.
ACCTGGGGCCATGCCGCTGTAAGACCCGCTCCCCTGTGTACATGACATCACAAGTCAAGCCCCGCAAAGATCTTCCGCCGCGCCGTCACCACCGGAGCCCTCAAACTCATCCGCCTCATACCGAGCCCACGGGAACAAAATAAACCCCTCCGGCTACCTCTCTCCAGCGCTCCCGCACATCCCCGTAGGCGATGGTGAGCTTCCCCCGCCGCTCCTCCTCTTCCTCGCCGAACGAGCCCACCCTAACATCGCAGATACGCCGCAATGCCCCTGTGATCTCTATCCCACGGGAACCACTGAAAAATCTCATAGAACCACACCTGTGACAAAAACAGAAAAGGGCTCAGTGCAAAAGAAGATGGAGAAACGACAAGTTGCTAAATCAAAAACAGCAATAAACTCATACCTCCAGAGCAAAGTCAAAACAGGCCAAAGAACTGGCCACACCCCGGCTAAACCGGTCCAAGGAGAAGTAGAGCTCGGCCAGGCCCGCCTCGCCCCAAGCGATATCACAAACCCTCTACAGATCAATCAAGCTCTCCAACAGAGCAAAAGGAGCCGTAGTCGCGTGGTTCGAGAATAAAGTCTCGGAAAGTGCAAACCACAAAAAGGAGCGCGCCAGCTGCTCCGCCGTCACCTGGCCGGTACCCCGAACATAGGCCCCAATACTGGCCGTGATCCTCAGCTCCACATCGCTATATAGCATCCCTGCACTTCGCGAGGACGAGGCTCAAAGCCCAGCAGCTCGGTCAACACATCATCAGATATCATATCCCTCCACCGCACTGGCCCTCCTTTAGAGGAAAGCCCGGTAATCGCAGCAAAGTCGGTAGGCGTCACTGTCACCTCTCCCCAGCTCAGATGGAAGGTGTGGGTGGTATCCCACCAATACTCAGAAAGGCCAAGGAAGACGCTCTTGTTCTTCCTCGTGTCAGAGACCCCGGCCAGGTTCTCTACGAACACACCCAAGCCAGAAGCGTAGACCAGCCTCCTGGGACTCGGCCTACCATCCACGTAAATATCGGGCATCCGCCGCCACAACTCAACAAATTTCTCGAGCGATCCCCGAGTCTTCATCCTCTTGGCCTTCCCACCATGAGCCCCTCATCCTCGCAGTAAACACAAAGAAAGGTACGTCATTCGCAGTACTTAATGCAAAAGAAAATCAAAGCATACATATCCCGTCACGAAACACGGCACACATTGCACATACTTTTCACATATAACCCGTCACAAAACACGGCACATATTGCACATAATTTTCACATGCAATTCTCACATATATCTCGTCACGAAACACTGCACATATTGCACATACTTTTTACATGCAACTCAAAACAATGACATGCATTATACATAATTTTTTCCATGCAGTCCGTCACAAAACACGGCACACACTGTACAGATTTTCTCAACAGAGGGATCAAGCACTACACGACACATTTTCAAAATAAACCGTCACGAAACACGGCACATATTGCACATATTTTCCCCACAAAGTCCGTCATCCAAAAACATGGCACACACGGCATGACACATCTGCATAACAGAAATCCGTCCCTACACGGCACACACATTCAGACAAAACCCGTCACGAAACACGACACATGTCACATTTTTTCTACAAAATTTGTCCCTACATGACAATTCCTTCCCACATTGTACGTACATGAATAGCATAAGGTACAAAACACCAAAGCATGCATTTCATTAGAGAGGCACTTTATTTTCACAAATAAGAGCTGATCTACACATTTCTGCACAAAATACACATACCCACAATTTTTACATGTCCATTTTCAACAATTCATCAAGAATTTCACAAAAGGCATAAAAAATAACAAAAACTCAAAAATGCGAAAAACTAAAACCTAGTTCTAGCATTCAAAAAATCCGAGCAGGGAATCGAAACGGAACGGATTTCTTACCTCCCCGACGTTCCTAGAACGACGATTGTGCACCTCCGGATTTGGATACAAGACATCCGGGTTCTTCGAAGATGGAACAAAGGAGATCCAATTTCTTTGAGCTCCATCCGTTGCTCGACCACTTCTTGACCGCGTTGTCGACGATTCCTTCGAGATCCTTCCGCCATTGCAAGCGATTCGAGCGAAAAATGGAAGATTTTGGTGTAAAATGGAGGTTTTCTCTCTCTCTCTCTCTCGGATGCACGAACCGGAGAAGAAGAAGTGAAGGGGGCCTCGGCTTTTAACCCGGCCAAAACTCGGGAATCGTAAAAATCAAAGTGGTCCGTACGGACCTCTTTGCATCCCAAAGTTGGTCCGTACGGACCTTCTTGCAAGTGGAGGGCCAAATTACTTTCCCGCCCTTATAATCTTTGCCCCCGGCCGTCCTAAGGCCTTTTTCAAAGAAATCCAAGTGCGTAATGGTCCCTAACCCTTCAATTCAACCACCGGCGGTCAGTAAGCCCGAACTTCGCCCACTCAACGGCAACGCAAGCACCGAGCGGTCGGTGTAAGACCGAACTCGACCACTAACGGCAACGCAAGCACGGCGGCCGTGTAAGCCCGAACTCTCGCCACTCAACGGCAACGCAAGCACGGCAGCGTAAGCCCGAATCTCGCCCACTCAACGGCAACGCAAGCACCGGCAGCCGCTGTAAGCCCAAACTTCGCCCACTAACGGCAACGCAAGCACCGGCCGCCGTAAGCTCCGAATCTCGCCCACTCAACGGCAACGCAAGCACCTAGCCGTTGTAAGCCCAAACTTCACCCACTCAACGGCAACGCAAGCACCTAGCCAGCCAGTGTAAGCCCGAATCTCGCCCACTCAACGGCAACGCAAGCACCGGCAAGCCAGAAGCTCCGAATCTCGCCCACTCAACGGCAACGCAAGCACCGGCAGCCGTGTAAGCCCGAATCTTCGCCCACTCAACGGCAATGCAAGCACCGGCCGCGTAAGCCCGAATCTCGCCCACTCAATGGCAACGCAAGCACCGGCAGACAGCCAGTAAGCCCGAATCTCGCCCACTCAACGGCAACGCAAGCACCGGCAGCCGCCGTAAGCCCGAATCTCGCCCACTCAACGGCAACGCAAGCACCTGGCCGCCAGTAAGCCCGAATCTCGCCCACTCAATGGCAACGCAAGCACCGGCAGCCGCTGTAAGCCCGAACCTCGCCCACTCCAACGGCAATGCAAGCACCGGCTATCAAAGTAAGCCCGAGCTCCTCCCCAACAAGTCAAAGGGAAGTCGTACAAGACTACATATCCTCAAAGACCGCCGTCAATGTAAGCCCGAACTTCTCCCACTCAACGGCAAAACAAGCGCAAGAAGGAGCCAACACCTCCGAGTACAAATCCCAAGGCACGAAACGCCTCCAAAATGCCAAATGGTGAAGCAATCACCGGCCATCATCCTCGCCCACTCAACGGCAATTCAACCACCGGCCGTGCTGTAAGACCGGTCCCCGCCCACTCAACGGCAAAACAAACGCAAGAAGGAGCGCACTCTCCCAAAGACAAATATCAAGGCACAAGATGCCTCCAAAACATTCAACGGCAACTCAACCACCGGCCCTTAAAACAGGTCCAACGTCACCCTCTCAACAGGAAAAGCTCCTACAAGGCCACGATAAATCCTCAACGGATGAACACCGGCAGCCATCGTAAGTCCAACCCTCTCCCCAATGGGACAAAGCACGAGGCATCTACACCTCTCGCAATCAAAGCTCAAGGCGCCATGCCTCCACAACCGCAAATGTAAGACGATTCAAAGTCCTCACGCATGGCAAACCGCAGCGTAAGACGATTCAAAGTCTTCACGCATGGCACCAACCGCAATGTAAGACGATTCAAAGTCCTCACGCATGGCACCAACCGCAGCGTAAGACGATTCAAAGTCCTCACGCATGGCACCAACCGCAGCCAAGACGATTCAAAGTCCTCACGCATGGCACCACCGGCAATGTAAGACGATTCAAAGTCCTCACGCATGGCACCAACCGCAGCCTGTAAGACGATTCAAAGTCCTCACGTATGGCACCAACCGCAGCCGTAAGACGATTCAAAGTCCTCACGCATGGCAAACCGCATTGTAAGACGATTCAAAGTCCTCACGCATGGCAAACCACAGCCGTAAGACGATTCAAAGTCCTCACGCATGGCAAACCGCAGCTAAGACGATTCAAAGTCCTCACGCATGGCAAACCGCAAATGTAAGACGATTCAAAGTCCTCACGCATGGCAAACCGCAGCCGTAAGACGATTCAAAGTCCTCACGCATGGCAACCGCAACCGTAAGACGACTCAAGTCTTCATACTACCTCCACTCTAAGGCTTTAAACCACTCACCGGAGACCGTATAAGTCACCCAAACTATTACCTCCACCCGAAGGCTTTAAACCACTCGGTCCTAAGACCGTATAAACCTCCCACATTACTATCTCCACCCGAAGGCTTTAAACCACTCGGTCCTAAGACCGTATAAACCTCCCACATTACTATCTCCACGGAAGGCTTTAAACCACTCGGTCCTAAGACCGTATAAACGTCCCAAATCACTATCTCCGGCCCTAAGGCCTTAAACCACCCGATTAGGAAAATCGTAAAATTTCCATCCCAGTGACACCACCACGTCCTCACAATTGACCTCGGCGGTCACCACATCTTAGGACACCACCACGTCCTCACAACCGACCTCGGCGGTCACACAACACTTCAGGGCACCACCACGCCTGCACTCACAATTTCACGACCTCTGAACTACGACTGTGCTTAATTCCCGCTGGGATACGTAGGAATCCTATCACAGTGGTCCAGCCATCGACCTATGCGATCACCCAGACACCACCACGTCCTCACAACCGACCTCGGCGGTCACACAACACTTCAGTGGCACCACCACGCCCGCATTCACAAAACACTCACAGATTCCCTACACCCGAACTACGACTGTGCTTGATTCCCGCCAGGGATACGTAGGAATCCTATCACAGGTCCAAATTTACCGACCTAAACGGTCACACAATAGGACACTACCACGTCCTCACACCGACCTCCCTGGCCACTTTATCTCCCAAAGACGCGATCCAGATTAGGACCCTTATCTTATCGGCGACCCCACTTCTTTCATAAGTGACGTCGTCGAGGGGCTTCGTAAGTACCCCAACTGATCACCCCTTTCAAGCACACGAGAAACACCGCAGACTCATCAACGCAGCCTCGATGACCTCCGGCACTCAAAACCCTCTCAAAACCCCCAGCCAAACCAAGGGAGGAGCCTTCCTGGGATAAAAAGGGACAAAAGGACCTTTTGGGAATTTTCAGGAAATTGGAAAAGCAAAAATGGTCCGTATGGACCTCTTTGTTTTCATAATTACTGAATCCCCTTAAAGTGCACAATATTCCCTCAAATCCCGGAGAAAATGATTACCCTCATGCTTAGTTGGTCCGTACGGACCTCTTTGCATGTCAAGATGGTCCGTACGGACCTTATTGCTCAGGGGACATCATAATTCCAGAATATTCACCATCATCACATATTCCCTCAAATCGAGGAAAACCAAAATTCTGGATAACCAAGAAGGTCCGTACGGACCTTCTTGCACCTAAACTGGCACTATAAATAGAGGGCTCCCCCTCCTCATTTTCACACATCTCCCACTTCTCTCTTCCTCCCTAAGCCTTCAGGCTTCCCCTCTAAGTCCTCTCGAGGCACTCCCGGCCCCTTTTGGATCCTTTCAAGGCCTTCCGAGCTCCCTTGTGGTGCTCCGAAGCCTCCCCGAGCGCTCCCGCGACGCTCCCGCGCTGCCCCGAGGCACTCTGAGGCCCCTCGTGGTACTTCGAGGCCTTGCCTGGTCTTTCCACGGTGTCCCGGCTCTTTCCGAGTCAAACCGGCGGTCCCAAACCACGCCGAAACTCTGCCCGAGTGACTCCTGCCACCCCAACGCACGCCGAACCTCTGCCCGAGTGATCCCTGCGATCCCCACGCACGCCGAACCTCTGCCCGAACGCAGCCTGCAACATCAACTCACGCCGAAACTCTGTCCGCAGACAACCGGTCCCTCCCGAAGCAATCCCGATCCATACCGGAACGCTACTCCGACCTCAAACACTATTCCTCAGCGGAAGACAGACACGAACCAACATTGGTAAGGCTTCCTTCCATTACTATTTCAATACATTTCAATACGTAGTGTACAATATAGACATCCGACACAGCATGCATTTTTAAAAGCACACACACACACAACATTTTAAAGGATATTAGGGGTATCCGAAAGACTCGTTTTACGAGGCGACTCGGGTGAGCTCTAATATTCTAATATTCTCTTCCCGAGGAGTCATCGGACCTCCGAACTCAAAATCTCATCACACAAAAACAGTTTAAAATTATCTTTAAACTGATGCCCTTTTTCAATGTTTTGGGCTTAATAAAAACGGCGTGGCGACTCTACAAATGCGAAAACAAACGGCGAGGCACCTCCAACACGCAACGCTGAAGCGGAATAAAGCCAGATGCCGGGGCGCGAACGCGCTGCCTCTCGGATCCGGGCGACATTCCCGAACAGCGACACGAATGCGAGATGCCTCGAGGCCCCTCCGCGCGCGAGCCGGATCCCGGGTAATTTCACATTCCTGAATGGAGTCTTAAATGAAAAAGTTTTTGTATCTCAACCCCCTGTATTTGAGCACCCCAAATTTCCTGATCATGTATACAAATTGGACAAAGCCTTGTATGGGCTTAAGCAAGCACCTAGAGCTTGGTATGATACCCTATCTAAGTATCTCCTTAGCAAAGGATTTACCAAGGGCCATATTGATAATACTTTGTTTATCAAGAAATATGGAGATGATCAGTTGCTCATCCAAGTCTATGTTGATAACATCATTTTTGGCTCATCAAATGAGGACTTGTGCACTGAATTTGGGGATATTATGAAGAATCAGTTTGAAATGAGCATGATTGGTGAGCTCACTTTCTTCTTGGGCCTTCAAGTCAAGCAAATGAAGGAAGGAATCTTCATTAACCAAGCTAAATACACAAGGGATATGATCAAGAAGTTTGACATGCAACCGCTTCCCCCTAAAACCCTCTCGTCAACCACAACCAAACTACATGCCGATTCTCGATGGCCAAAGTGTGAATCCAACTCTTTATAGAAGCTACATTGGATCTCTCCTATATGTGACAGCTTCAAGACCTGAAATCATGTTTAGTGTTTGTCTTTGTGCAAGATTTCAAGCCAATCCCAAGGAATCTCATCTCTCTGCTGTCAAGAGAATTTTGAGATATCTCAAAGGAACCCCTGATTATGGTTTGTGGTATCCCACTGAATCCCCATTCTCTCTAATTGGATTCACTGACTCAGACTATGCTGGATGCAATCTAGATAGAAAATCCACAAGTGGTGGATGCCAGTTTATTGGATCAAGAATCATCTCATGGTCAAGCAAAAAGCAAACCTCAGTAGCTACCTCAACAGCTGAGGCTGAATATATTGCTGCTGGCTAATGCTGTTCACAAATTCTTTACCTCAAAAGTCAACTTCAAGACTTTGGAATAGAATTGTCTAACATTCCCATCTTCTGAGACAACTCAAGCACTATTGCAATGACAGAAAACCCTGTTCAACATTCCAAGACCAAGCACATTGAAGTTAGGCATCACTTCATTAGAGACCATGTAGGGAAATATTAACTTGGCCAAAGTTTGCACAGAAGATAATGTCTCTAACATCCTAACAAAAGCCATGGATGAAAAGAGATTTGAAATGCTAAGAGCAATGTTAGGGATGATTAACTTGCTAAAATAAAGAGCTTTCATTGATAACAAGGAAAAACATTACCTACGGCTGATGTCAACATTGTGGAATCTGACAGCTAACCATCACCCTACCCTAAAACCTTCTTAAAACATCAAACCAAAACACACTCCTACCTTACATCAAATCTTCAAAACACAAATCATCAAACACAAACACAAATTTCCTTATCAAAAGCTTCACTATCCTCCTTCCCATCACAGCTAGCCCTCCTGAATACTTTGACAGCTAAGGATTGTCAATCTTGACTATTCCATAGCTGATCTTGGAAACAATCACCTCCACATCCATTATCACTATAGATAATATATGGAGCTTGATATGCATTCTCTTTGAAGTCCCCATACCTCTCTAGCCACACAGGGTGCCTTTCCATAAAAGGATCAATAGCTTTGGTTGAAAACTGCAAAGAAGGACACACCCTCCTGGGCCACCATTCCTCCACTGCATTATAAGGAGGATACTCACTGAGTGGTGAGATAAAGCTGAAGGTACCTGAAGAGTTTGTACTGTCCTGTACAATAATAGCTTGATCAGACTGAGGACTTTCATCTTCATCACCATTCAAAGCTGCTGGACTTAAACACTTGAGAAACTGAGAAAACAACTTCATATAAACCTTGGAAGGAGAACTTTGCACACCTGCAAAGTTGTCTCCAGTTCCCTCAAGAACTGTTTGACCTAGAGTAAGTGAATCCTCGGTTACTGTTGTACTTCTTGACAGCTATGAAATCAGGTTGACCAATTTGTGTGTCAACCTTAATCCTTTCATTGCTGTCAAGCTTCACTAGCTCCCCCAAGGTATAAACCCTCTCTACATCTTCCTTAACATGCTTACTTGATTCACCTTCTTTATCTTTTCTTGACAGCTTAACCTTAGCTGTCAGATCATTGTGCCCCTCTCCAAGCACCTTAGCTTTACCCTTGTTCCTAGCTATCTCCCTTAACCTGTTTTTCTCACCCTCCAACAGTGCTAGTCTCTCCTCCTCCCAAAATTTCCTTCTTATCTCTCTCTCTCTCTCAACTCCTCTTCCTTATGTGGATTATCATTTAGCAATTGATCCACTTCCTGTTCCAAACCATTATCAGTTTGGAGTCTGTATGACAGAAACACTCTCTCAAACCTTTCCTCTCTTGTTTCATCTACCCTTGGACTTTGAAAGACAAGTTTCTTTGCTGTCTTAGCCATTTTGCTAGGACTGAACATTGAAACTAATCTTCCCATTTGCTATAAATGAAATGAATTTGGTAAATTTCATCATCTGAACCATTTCCTTTTATAGACAAATTTAGTTTCAGTCAAATTAGTGGCAATGATCATTCAAAATAGGCTTGGCTGGTCATCAAGTCTGACAGTTATGAATTTAGTTCTTGCCAAATCGAGGAAATTTTGGAACTTGCCACTAACACATATCTATTAACTTCTCTGTTTATTCCCTCTGAAATTTCGTCTTTGCGTACGGAAATAACTCCCATGTTTTATCGGAAGTTATTGCACAAGTAATGAGTGGGGGACAAATAACACTGTTCATGAACAAATACTCTCTTAAATGTTCATTTTTAACCGTTGCAAAGAACCCACGTATTAGCCGTTGAACTCCACCAATTCCCACATCAATTACCATTTAACCTTGCAAAATTAACCCCTCTTCCTTCAAACTATCTTCTTCCTCCTAATTTCTCTCTCGATTCCCTCTCGTTCTTCAAAACCCTAAAACTCTGTTTCATTCAACCATGTCTTACCCTCGAAGCTCATGGTTACTTCATCAAACCGTAATTCTATGACCATGAGGTTGGAGCTCTAATCAAGGAACTTTTAGAATCCAATCATCTCTGCAACATGATGGAAGCTCAACCTCCCATTTATGAGAAGTTATGCGTAGAAATGTTTATGAAAGGAGAAAGACAAAGAACTGGAGCAATAAGAATCAACATTGAAGGGATCGAGATCAATGTGACTCCCAAGGTTGTGTCCAAAGTTTACAACATCCCAATCAAGAATGAAGGCCTCAAGCAACCTCTCGGAATAGAAAAGACAACAACTTGGAACCATTCTACAAAAGATTCTTTGATAAACCAAGCTGCAACTATCAATTGGTTCAGGACAAACCAATCAAAAAGAAAGACCTTGATTTATTCAAATCAACCCTAATGGATGTTGTCATCAAAGGGTTTGATGGAAAGCAATCCTCCTTTGACCAAATCAGTCCAAATGAATGGAAACAAGCCCTCGCCTTGATGACCAAGGAGATAAACTGGAGTGTTGCACTGCTACACAACTTCCAACTTGCCATATCTCCTTCCCCTTGGAAATTCAAAAAGCAAAACCCTAGAATGAACAATTTCAGATTCATGAGTGGAATCTTCCATCAAATAATTCCAAGATTGAATCCTCCTCTTAAAGATGAGTGGCTTGAGTCTACATCTCTGGTGCCTACTGTAAGCTTCAACTTGAGTACATTCAAACTCAAGAGTAAGGAAAAGTTGGAGCTTGGGGACAGCTCTGAGAACTTTGATGAAGCCTCAAAAAGACTGAAAGAGAAATATGAGAAAGATATGAAGATATGGAAGTCATTGGTGAACATGGTCAATGACAAGAGATCCAAGAGAAAGCATGACAAGGGTGTCATAATAAGAGAAAGAGCTCAAGAGACCTCTCCTAGCAAGATCAAGAGGAGAAAAAGCCTAGCAAAGATGAAGAGAACTGGAAAAGGAAAGAAGCTTAGCAAAGGAAAGAAAGTACACGAAGAGGTAGAGGAAACTGTTGAGCAAGAAAAGGCTCAAGGGACTGACAAAGGAAAGATGATTGCTGAGGAACAAGCTGACAGTGAAGAAACCCAGTCAGATACCATCTTCAAAGCTATTGATGAGTATGCTGGTGAAGAGGAAGAAAGCCATGATGATGAGTATGAAGAAAACACGAGAAGAGTCAAGCCGAGTCTCTCGATGGAAGTGAGAACAGCCTAAGGTTGGATGACATATCCGGAATGCCTATGGAAGCATCCTCTCTGACAGCTAAGGTTACCTCAGTTGCTGTCACCACATCTAAGGTAATCTCTACCCCCTCTCAAACTCTCAATACTTTCACTAGGAAGAGAAACTCAGAAAAAGACACTCCCCCATCCAAAAGGTTGAAACCAATCACACCTCAACCCTCCTCATCTAAAGACCAATCCAGTTCACCACATGACTCTGTGGCTCAAGGCATCCTCAACCTCAATCCCTTCAACATTAGTCCAAATGAGCCTAGTGTTGAAAAAGAAAGGGGGAATAGTCCTAGCTCTGAAAAGGATGAGCCTCAGTTAAGGGGGAACAGCAGTCCTCCCTCTCTTATTCTGATAGCTATGCCCTTCTCTGGTCATGCATCACCCATTCCAAGCCCCTCAAATCCTTTCCCCATTCCTGAAAACATCTTTAAAGCATCTGAAGGACTATCTTTAGAAGATCCTAAGCATCTCCCTGTTGTTCTTTATTACTTAAGATCCTTGTTAACTGAGGAAGATGTCCAAAAAGCCTTGGATTTAATCAGAACCAGAGATAGTGCTAAGAAAGCTAGCATGCCTGAACCTCAATCCAATCCTGTTGAGCCTGCTCAAACCCAAGAAACAACTGATCCTACACATGATTCTGAAACCCAACCTGAACCTGTAACACAAGATCCACCTAATCCTACCCCTGAGTTTGAAAATCTTCCAACCTGTGAACCTTGGATTCTAGACTGTGACATTGATTTTTCCTTACCCTCTATCATGGCTGCCCACCAAAGATTGAAGGAGATTACCCACCTTCTTGAGATTGCCAATCCTAGCTTAATCCCCAACCCTTGGCTGTTGAGCAAAAATTCCATTATGATCCATGCAAGGAATAGATGTGGGCTTATCATGTTTGCCCATGAGGAATGGAAAAAGTACAGAATAGCTCTCCCAAACTCCTTCTTTCACAAAGCCCCCGACTACCAAACTTCATGGATATTACCACCATCATTGATTGGGAAATTTTGTTCTCCCAGCTTCTCTCTTCAAATATCAATGAATGCATCTATATGCCCTCATCCCTGGTTTATGCCCTTTGCATTGAGCTTGCCAAAGAAATGTACTGGAGGATTTGCCTCAATAAATCCATAATCATGGCTGTCATTGCAAAGCCAAGCCTCGACGAGCTATGTTTCCCCATCTTCCTCGCACCTCCCTCTTTCATTCCCCTAAACACCAGATCTCTCCAAGCCAACCTTCCTCCAACCTTTAACCCTTCAACCTATGTGCCTCCATATCATGTGACCATCTCAGACATGCAGAAATTCACTGTGTCAATGATAACCAAAATGAGACACATTTTGGAAGTCTCATCTCGGATCCAAGTCTCGATAAGAAGGCATTTAAAGGGAAAGCCGTTGAGTCCGAGGAAGAAGATGTCAACCTAGGAAAAAGATCCTCTCGGTGCCGCTCCCAATGTTGTCTTGTCAAGTGATGATGAAGATATTGCTCGTGATGAAACAAAGACGCTTTCAACCTCTACTGTTCTCACTATCACTACAGATCCTCCTCTTCATCAAGCTCCACAACCCATCTCTCTTCAAACAAACCCCTTCTTCTCTAACCTATTTGCAGGAATCAAAGGTCAAAGCTCAAAACCTAAGAAGGCTCCCAAATGGGGTAATCTGAGATTAAGAGATGATGAAGAACCTCTCTCCAAGGCAGTTCTCAAGGAAAGGCAAGATCAATCCTTCACATATGATGATGAGATGAGCTGGGAATGGAACAATGAGATGTATTACAGAGGTGTTGATGACAAGATGAAGAAAGTTCTGCTAGCTGAAAGAGAGGAGATCCTTGCAGCAAGAAGAGAAAGAGATGAATTTTCTGATTAAGAAAATTTTATGTCTTTTATTTGGATAAGTATTTTTAAACCCTACCTTTAGTTTCTGCTTTAAAAACAATGTTTATTTTGGATAATGTATTTTGTTTTAAAGCTATTTTGATTGAATCAAGAAGATTGATCTCATCTTCATTGGTATATTCAATTCATGAGTATCTTGCAGGTTATATCTTTATTAGATATATTACTTTGCCAAAAAGGGGGGAAATTGTTAGGACCTAACTATGTAAGCCACATAGTTATAAAAGGTTTTGACAAAGAAATATATCATATGTTATCTGACAGCCAAGATAACATATGACTCCGGACAGCTGAGCCCTTAACTCAAATTGCACATCTTATATATCAATCGGACAAATTTATGATTCAACCAATCTGCAATGATCCAACTCAAAACCAATCATATACATTAATGTATCTATTTACATATGGAGCATTACATATTGCCTAAACCATCTAGATCAAGAACTTAGCTCTGACAGCTAAGGTTCTCAAACAGCAAAGGCTTCATCCCTCTGACAACTATGATCTTCAATCAAACAACAGTGATGTTCTTATGTGATAATCAAGTTGTGCATTGCCCAAACTTCTCTCAACTGATGCTGCCAGCTCATCTCCATAAAGATCATATCCATGGTTGCAGATTCCAAATATGTTATTATCCAACAACAAAGGCTCTAAATGCATCTCCAACATACACTTACTACCTTGTCTCCTTGTCCCCTCCAACGGCTATATTCAAGCCTATAAAAGGAGTCCTCCAAGACTGAAGACAATGCCCCTTTTACACACAACTTTTACAACCTTACCTCCAACCATTCTCAACCTGCTACCAACAATCAAAACAACATTAAGACACGTGTAACTGACCTCAGGTGTATAAACTGATTTGTAAAACCACTTAAGACTGACTTTAAGTGGGTATTGTAATTTGCTTAGTATAGAGCATAATCCCTAATAGACCGTACTTATTAGAAAGAGGAAGTTTAAGGAACTTGCCTATCCAATCCTTTGTAAATCTTAACGGGAACTAGATTTAAGTGGATTGATCTCACTTGTCAAGGTTGACAGTGAGGGTGGACGTAGGAGGAGTGAACTCTGAACCACCTTAAAATTCCTTGTGTTCATTTGGTATTATTACACAACACACACACACATCTACACACACATACACTATTCACTTGTCTTTATATTATTCAAACACTTATTATTTCGCTGCACATTTAAAACTTGCTTTTAAAACCAGTTAATATCTGACAGGTAAGATCTCACCTCAGCTGTCAAAGCTTAACTGTCTAACCTTTCAATCTGATTAAAGTAAACAGGACCTTTCAAATAGTATTATAGTATAATACGCTAATGTATAGGAGTATATGTTTATTAATTGTTCAAACTTTTATAAATTTATTCTATTTTTATTATTCGTTATATTTTTTCTCACTTTAATCGAGAAAAAATTAAACTAACATTTACAAATTAAGCATATATGTGTAAATTAAATATAAAAATATTTATAATTGATATGGTAATGTATAGATAAAAAATTACAATGGATTTTCAAAAAAATTATTTTATGTCTCAAAATTTGAAAGATATTTACCGATTACGCAAGACGAAATTAAAAAAGAAGTACTATAACCATATGAAAAATAATAAATATGAAACAGAGATTATTTATGACAAATTTATTTATTTTATTTGATCCGGTGAAAGGGAAATCAAGAGAGATATTATGTAAAACTAATTTAAACTTGTAATTTATAAATTTATAGATAAATATAAATGTATTGGATCGTAGATAACAACAATTTGCAAGGTTATATGACCATAACAAATGTTACTTCTTTCTCTTTTGGGTTTCTCGTAACAAATGTTATAATTTAAAAATGACAACTTGATAGCAATTATTTATTCAATGATACTATATGGCACACTCACAACAACAATCCATTAGTATTTACTACCCAACTTTTCTTTAATACTTTACTTTTCATACTTAAAACACATACTTCACTATTTACTGTATATTATATAGTATGTAATGAGACATAGAAAGTAAATATTATACATATAGATAACACGAATACGTAAAATTTAATCTTATAATTAATAATTTAGAGATAAAATATAAATAAAAATAAATTTATAAGACTTCTAAAGATAACTTAGAATTGAACATCAATTATTTGACCTCAAACGTATCTCCTATTTTGCTATTTAGCTATTGGCCACTTACAACATATCAACTCATTTATCATCAAATCAACACATTACTTATTAAATTATTTTGCACTAATATTTCATATTATTAAAAAATACAAGTGTTATACACTATAATGGATATAAAATTTGGGTCTCTAGCTAGCGTGGATCCGGGTGGTAGCCCATTATGACCCACCCTTGGGCGGCCCTGTTTGTAGGGTGATGACGTATTATTAATCTAACTAGCAGTACACCCGTGGGATGCACGAAAATAGCATAATTTATTTTACACCAAAAGTAGTACAACAATATATATAATCAAATAGCAATTAAAATTTAAAAATATAATATGAAATAGTGGTATTTAATGTAAATATAGAAAAGTAAATAACAAAGAAAATAACAGCAAATAAGATTATTTAAACAATTTTCCTAACCAAAATTAGTACAACAATATATCTAATTAAATACCAATTAAAGTTAAATAATGTAATATGAGATAGTGATATTTGACGTAAATAGAGGAAAAATAACACGGAAAACAACAAAGAATACGATTATGTAAACAATTTTCCTTAACCAAATAACATCTTGAATCGAAAATACTTAAAGACATTAAATACATATATATTAAACCAATCCGTATTAATTTAGAAATAATAAACGGAAAAGGGAACCCAATTTTTTTAGACAACCCAAAACCCCAATTTTCCCATCCCCAGTAAACACCAAATTTTATTTCGTAAATTAAAAGTTTTAATTTCTTTGTAACATATTCAAAATATTACAACTTTATCCCTATTTTGTAAACAAAATTTATTACAATCAATTAAAGGAAAAAAAACATCACCTAATAGACTTTATCTTCATAATATATGTACAGAGTAATCTCATTTCACCCCTAAAATATTTCATATCTCTTCCTCATTTAATCAATTATACATACATAATTATCTTAATTATTTGAAAAAAATATATATTATGTATAAATCTAATAGTGACTTAAATAAATAAATAAGTAAATATTTTTTTATTTTGAATGATTGAAACTCTATATATGTATGGATATTTAATTTCAACTCTATATATATACTCCCTCCGTCCCGTCTGAAGCTTCACCTTTTACCCAAATGGATGTCCCGATAGAAGCTTCACATTTCCTAAAATGGAAAAAGGTTTATTAATATTCTATTATATCCACTTACTTTTCTCTCTCACACATTTAAATTATGGGTCCCACTTGTCATATTCACTCACTTCTACCCTCTCACAACCCTTCTCCCACTCCCGTTAGTTTTGAATATATTTATTGCTTTCTTAATTTGCGTGCTTCACCAAAATGGTGAAGCATGGATCGGGACGGAGGGAGTATGTCACAATTCAGAAAAACATCCTTCCATCAATGTAACAACCAAATAATTAATTTTGTAAATAAAAAAATTAAATATCATTTATTAGTATAAGAACAATAGTAATAATAAATAAATATCATATTTGTTTACATTAACTCATCATGAACATAACTATAATATTCATTTCCAATTTAACTTATTTAATTTTGAGAAGAAAAATCAAAATCTTAAAAAAAAACTATCAATTGTGTTAAATGAAATTTTTTTTCCCCAAACAATCCACTCCCTCATCAAACCCAACTCACTTCTTCCTCTCCCTCTTTCAAAATACCAATTCATACTATCTTTATTTTTTAGAATATTGACATGAACTTCAAAGAAGAGGATTTCTTTTTCTTTTTTTTTTTTTGTCCAAATCGAATGAAAGTAGTCTCTATTTTTTGAGGATTTTTTTTAATGATTTTTGGTGATTTTTTTTAAAAATAATTTATTATAAAATATTTTATTTATATTAAAAAAAAAGGATTTTTTAAATAAATATCATATTTGTTTACATTAACTCATCATGAACAAAATTATAATATTCTTTTTCAATTTAACTTATTTAATTTTGAGAAGAAAAATCAATATCCAAAAATAACTAATAATGTGTTAAATGAGTTTTTTTTCCCAAACACTACACTCCCTTATCAAACCCAACCCACTTCTTCCTCTCCCTCTTTCAAACTACCTATTTATACTATATTTATTTTTTATAATATTGACATGCACTTCAAAGAAGAGGATTTTTTTTTGTGTCCGAATCATATGAAAGTAATATCTATTTTTGGAGGAAATTTTTTAATGATTTTAGGTGAAAAAAAATTATTATAAAATATTTTATTTGTATTCAAGAAAGAGGATTTTTTTTCTGTGCCTGAATCAAATGAAATTAGTCTCTATTTGTAGAGGAAAAAAATTATGAATTTTGGTGTAATTTTTTTTTTTTTTAAATTAAGTTATTATAAAATAATTGAGGTCAAAGAATTTGGGGGAAAAAAATTCGTAAATTTAGGCATCCAATCAAAAGCACTTGATATTGATTTCAATGTCTAATATCTACATTTATGCCACGAACGTAAATGACTAAAATACCCTTGACAGATTTCCAAATTGACAAAAACTCATGTGAGAACATGAATACCCGTCTCATCCATGAGACGGGTCGGATCCATGACCCGCGCCAAGGTGTATCAGCGCCCGCCCAAGTCATTCCATGCCTTGGTCCAGTCCAGCCAACAGCCTTGGCCCCAAATTGCTCCATCCTTGGCCCCAAGCAGCCCAAAAAAATTTTAAAAATTTTTTGCTCACGTGGCAGTCTCTCATAGGCCCAAAAAAAAAAACAAAAATTTAAATTTTTTTTTTTTGTTGTTTTTTCGGTTTGTGAAAAGTAATAGTTACTATAACATAATGTAATAATTGTATGCATATAAAGTAATAGTTTGTATACATTAAAATAATACATATATACAGAAAAGTAATAGTATTTTTTCCTATGTTTTCTTCGTTTGGCAAAAGTAATAACTTATGTATATGAATGTAATAGTTTATACAAGTAAATGTAACACTTTGATAGATGAAATTGTAACATATTTCTATAGATAATGTAATACTTTTATATGTATCATGATAAATTTGAACTCATTATAACTTATTGTTTGAAAACATATAGATATCTATACATACGTGTTACAATTATGTACAAATACTATTACATATAAATAACACGTTTGTTACATTTTAGTTATAATAAGTATTACTTTTGTCAAACGAAGAAAACATAGGGAAAAACACTATTACTTTTCTGTATATATGTATTACTTTAATGTATACAAACTATTACTTTATATGCATACAATCATTACATTATGTTATAGTAACTATTACTTTTCCCAAACAAAAAAAAAAAACAAAATTTAAAATTTTTTTAAAAAAACACTATTACTGATTATTTTGCTGATCCCAACTGTCAATATGAGCGCCTGAGTGATGCGAACATACCCCAGAAATTTGACGACGATCCAACGGTTAATGAAGCGGGAATTTGATTTTTAATATAGCGAATTTTTGGAGATTTTCGCCAGTTTTCGCCGCCGGCCATTTCTCCCTCTCCGGCAATTATTTGGAAGATCCCAACGGTCATCATGTGGGCCTAGGGGATGCGACCAAAGCCCAGAAGTTTCACGACGATCCAACGGTTAACGAAGTCGAAATTCGATTTTTACATATGCGATTTGGTTTTGATTTTGCCCAGAACCTAAGCCCATTTGACGGATCATGCCCCATGGGTCATGGATCGACCCGTCTCATGTATGAGACGGATCCCTTTGTTCTCATGGGAGACCACCTCTTCCAAATTTAACCACTTGATGTTGACGTTTTTTAGCGCCAAATTTCTATTTTGACCACTTTCTCGTTTTTAATATACTCCCTCCGTCCCACCTCAATTGGTCCACTTTCCTTTTTGGGACGTCCCACCTCAATTGGTCCATTCCTTAAATGGAAAGTTTTTCCTATATTAATACCCTTATCATCTCCATATATTTACAAAAAAACCATTCATTATACCCACTTTAACTTACTATTCCTCCCACTCATTCTCTCTCCTATTAAATATTTTTAACTTTTACATTCTCTCTCCTATTCCCTACCACACATTTAACTTTTACATTCTCTCTTCTCTAATTTCTACCTACTTCAATAAATTTTCTTAAAAACCGTGTCCCACCTCAATGGACCAATTGAGGTGGGACGGAGGGAGTAGTATAGATAGATTTGAGTGTTATTTAAGGCTGATTACATGGCAGAAAAGCTAAATTAGGTATAAATGGTCATTTTATAAATGTTTAATAATCCATCTTTTCTTGTGTATTTGTCCAAATACTAAAACGATCAAGGAGAGAATGCCCGAATTTCTAAAAAAGTATCATAATGCCCCTAAGTTTTTTTTCATTTTAGATTATTTATGTTGTATTATTCTGTAACATAATGTATCACATGACAATATATAATACTGAATAACTGAATATAAAACTGTATATATATATAGTAGCAGGCTGGTTTCCGGTGGGTTGTGGCGGCCGGCAGTGGTGGTGGCAGGCGGCAGTATTTATGATATTGTATCATAATTTTTAATTAATTTATATTGCATGCAGTAAAATATATTACTGCATAATAATTTGTGGGACATTTAATTTAATAAAATTTTTTAGGAGAAGTCATTTATCCCAAAAAGAATTTATGGATCAAATTCTCGAGATGTCCATCAGTTGAAAATGGAAGGTGATGGGGGCAAATTTGCATATATTGTTCTTAAAAACCTCAAATTTAAAACATTACACATAGGATTTTTTATATTTTGACGAGAGACTCTCATGCGAGCTCAAACTGCAACGAACGATTTCGAACTCGTCCAGATCCCTCTTAAATGGCCGAGATTCATTTGTTAATTGAGGTTTAACTCAACCCAAAAATCACCTCGTACGTACGAGAGAAGTGAGTAAGTGGCCAAATCGATAGTACTCGCAACAAACGGTGGCCAAATCGAGAACACTACTGGCGGTTGAAAGTAGGGGTGTCAGCGGTTCGGTTCAAACCGCGGTTTGAGACCGAACCGAACCAAACCACGTGGCTTGGTTTGGTTTTTATACCTTAGCGGTTCAGCTCGGTTCCAAAAATCTATAAACCATGCGGTTCGGTTTGGTTTGCGGTCTGACTCCTCTAAACTGAACCATTTCGAGCTGAACCACCAAACCGAACCACCGAGCTAAACCGCCAAACCGAACCACCAAGCTGAACCGTCAAACCGAACCACCGAGCACTGGTCTGACTCCTTTTCATTGATTTTTGTAACCCTTTCTCTATAGAATATCATTCCATAATAATTGTATATGCTCTGCTTTTGGCTACTGGTTATGCATCCTGCAATCAAACTGACACTGGATCTAGCTTCATTTTCTTTTCTTTTTTCTTTACTGCAGTTGACCATTTGGTTAATACAGCAAGTCTGGGGCATACTTTCTACTTTGAGGAAGCTACCGATGCATCTGTATTCCCCGTGTTGATGGTATAGACTCTTATTCGTATAATGTTAAATATGTGGGTAATGTTTAACATTTCTCATCCATTTGGCATTCTCAACTTTCAGGACATCAACTTTTGGGGTAACGTCTACCCTACATATGTTGCTTTGCCTTATCTACGTCAGAATCATGGACGAATCATAGTTAATGCATCTGTTGAGAAATAGTTACCTCTGTCAAAAATGAGCTTATACTATGTGAGTACAACATTTCATACATTTGTACTTCAATATATTTCATGCAAGTAGTTGTTACTTGTTACCCACCTTTTGATAAAGGGTCTCTGGTTCGACATGTTAAATAAATGAGGAACTGAACTAATTCTTGATAGTCATTTTTTGTCCCTTCTCAACTGATCTGTTTGTACTGTTTTATTTTCTGATTGTTTATTTAATTATATGTTGCACATATTCCACGATATCTTAATGATTTTTTCTTTCTTCATTGATTGAAAAAATATTTGGTTTTGTTAAACAAAAAATACGGAACAATTTCGGTCTAGACCGCGGTTTGAACTGTTTAATGGAACCGCGGTTTGAGACCAAACCGAGGTGGTTCGGTTCGGTTTGAAAATTTCCATAATTCGGTTTGGTTTGGAATTTCTCCAAACCGAATACTAGCGGTTTGGTCTCTAAAATTCTCTAAACCGAACCAAACCGAACCATTTACACCCCTAGTTGAAAGTAGGAGCAATGCTCCGTAGAAGCGGTGCCAAATCCATTTTTTTTAGCAAATGGGGCAAGTGACCCCTTTACTCTTCAACACTAGCTCCACCAAATAAAATAATTTACTTCGGGTCTGCTCTTGAGTTTTTAAGGGAGAGAAGAGAAAAGAAGAGAAAAGAAGAGAAGGGGAGAGAATTCAATTTCTCTTTTGATTGCTTCCGAGTTTAGAAAGAAAAAGGGAGAAAAGAAGTTTAAATTACATATTTATCCTTAATTAAAGAAGAGTGTTTTATTTTAAAGGATAAAATAGGTATATCAGAAAATTTCTTTAATGAAATTTTATTTTCTTCCAATTCTTCTCACTTTTGAAAGGAAGGAGAATTTTAAAAAATTTCCCCTCCTTTCCTTCTACTTTCATCCAAGAAAAACTCGAGAACACAACTAGGTAGGAACATGTTTTAAATTTTCTCACACTTTCTTTCCTTTCCTTTCCTTTCTCTCCTAATTTAAACTCGGGACTCGCGAGCGGACCCTTCGTGTTGAACTGAGGCATCAATATCTCATGTGTATTTCCGGTCAAACAAGAATCAGAAATTTGCATGCGGACAAAGGAAGCTCAATCGGATTCCTCTATACCTAAAATCATACTTCCAAAGACCAGTAATTACCACGTACACATCAAGAAATTGCCTCCATTCAGCTCAGTTTCTCCCTAAAATTTCCCCATTTTGTTACATATTTCACGTTTCATTTGATTTACTGTTCTTACTAATTTCATCTCAAAATATTTTTAAGTAATCTGCGTAGAAATTGCCTGACAGCTGTTTGTTGAAATGCCCATTGGCATTAGATGAGCGTGAATTTTGTGTTTTCTTTTGTTGTGTGTTTACATATGTTATGTGACAATAATTTCTTGCCTGACAGATGTTTGTTGAAATGCCCATTAGATGGAAAATCTAGTCTTTTGGCACTGTGGCAATTAAATGTGAAGCCAGCCCAAGCCCAGGTCAAGGTTTGATCCGGGCTCTACTTCATTTATTTACATGAGCCAATGTTTTGAAAATGGCTGGTGGAAAAGAAACTTTGAATTATTAATACCCATTATTTGAGAAGCAAATCTCAATTTTGCTACATGACTTTAAGGAATCTCTAAGTAGGTAAATTCACAAGAAAGACACCTTAGGAAGCTGCATTGAAACTACTCTTTATTTTACTTGAAAACCTGGCCTTTCGTTTGTTTGATGACCCATATTTTACTTGAAAACCTGGCCTTTCGTTTGTTTGATGACCCATTTTGTTAATATAACCAACTATTTTATGTCTTAAGAGGACCAATTTCAGATGCTTCAGTTGTTATGTTTGGTTATATTTCTACTTGTATCTTCTGTTATCATACTTCTGATAAGTTACTGTTACAATTTTTTTATAAGAAGTATGCCCAATGTGAATGATATTGATGCTGATTATATGATATGTTAGGTAGATACTTCCACACGTCATCTCGTCTCGGAATATGCAGCGAGTAAGTAATAGGTTAAAAACTTAGATCTTTGTTTCTTTTGTTTTTTCATCACTCTTTCCCTAAAATAGATGAAACAAGTGTAAACTGAGTACGATTGGCCATTTAGTCAAACATCATCTAGTATTTTAGCTATTCTTTTGTCCTACTTTCCACATAGCAGGCAACATCCAAATCTTATCACAATGGCATGCGGCATGCGACCACTATCAGACAAGACATCCAAATTTCATGTTTTTTTCTACTTTCCAAGTCCTTCCTCCTCCCATCAGTCTTTTATAGACAAGTTGAAATGTCCAGAAGGCAAATTACACTTGGTAGTTCCCATTGCGCTCCTTTCTAGACAAATGTTTTGAAATTTCCGAGAATGTGCAAAAAAGCATGCATGCATGTATAAGTACTAAGTAGCATATCACTGTAGTCCATTATGCTCAGAGTAGTCTATTATCTTATCCCATAATACCCAGGAATAGAAACCAAATCTACGTTCTCCTTATTTAGTGTGCAAAGGACCATTGTGGTAGAACAATTAAATGCATTCCCTGTCTTTAAACGCAAATCTAGATCCGGGTATGTTCTTCCACACACTTGTGGTTACCTTCCTCATCATATCTTCCCACCATGGAACAACATCAGCATATCAACACAAAATTACCAATATTGGTGCAATCCTTGACCTTAATACTCGTATCGGGAAAGAAATGAAAGTAGCCATGAATATTGCAGCTCAAGACTTCAACAGAAGCTCAAATGGTGACAAGCTATTTCTCCATTATTCCAACTCCAGCAACAATCCCCTCCAAGCAGCTAAGCTCGGTAAGTGAACTGTACTGCCTCGCTAATTGTTGTCTCTTTATATTGTGATTTGGAATTATTAAAATTAAGCTCCTTTTTTTTTTTGAAAAAAATATTAAAAATAAGCTGAAGTAAGATTTTCTGTACTCTACATTAACTGTCAGCACAATAAAGCTGCCTTTGATTTTCAGTGGGATTGGTATAGATGACAGTAGGACTGTTTTTCACTTCAAAAACATTCAGTTTCTCAAGATGATGGATTCTAGTATATGTGAATGAAGATGATGGTATACTCTAACCATGGTGGCTTCAGTCATGTGACAACAGTGTGGCACATCAAATCAAACAAAATAGGAAAAGATAATTTTGGAAAAGTATGATGCTATGCTCTTCATACAAAATAAAAAATTGTTTATCATATCATCTAATTGGTTGCGTACTTTGTTGGTCCCCCATGCTAATGGAGCTTACAGTTTATTTTTATTTAATCGTATGTCGTTTGGTCAACTTTGGTTTAAAATCTTTTTATGTAAGCACAACACGTCCACTGGAAAACCATGGAATGGGCATCTCTGCAAGTTACCCAAAAGAGTGAAAACATTTTGAGTAATTTCTTGTTTATCATAGATATATTGCCTATCATTTATTTAGCTTCAATATTTCAACACAACATCAGAGTACTTTTAAATAGTCTTATCATTAAACTATGAAGTATTTGGAATCAACCCTCCAGATAATACTTGAATCAAGTCTTAACTTTTGTTGCAGCTGAAGAACTTATAAGAGAGAAGGGTGTGCAAGCTATCATTGGCATGGAGACATGGGAGGAAGCAGCTTTAGTTGCTGATGTTGGGAACCAAGCTCAAGTGCCAGTTATCTCATTTGCCTCTGCTGCCATTGCGCAACCTGTAGTGCCATTACGATGGCCTTTCTTGGTACAAATGTCTAGCAATGTCACCGACCAAATCAAATGCATTGCTGCACTTATTAGATCCTTTAACTGGAAAAAGGTCATCCCAATCTATGAAGTGGATTCACATGGTGGCGATTCAGGGATATTTGCTGCATTTACCGAGGGAATTCAGTATGCGGGTTTGGAAATTGAAGATCGTTTAGTCCTTCCACCGTTCACATCTCTATCTAATCCAACAAAGTTTGTTTGTGAAGAGGTGTCTAAGTTGTTGAGCAAACAGTCCAGAGTTTTTATTATCCTCAAGTCCTCATTACCAATGGCAACACATTTGTTCAGAGAATCAAAGCAGGTTGGACTTGTAGGGAAAGACTCAGCATGGATAATGATGGAAGATATTGCAAGTCAACTTGATTCTACAGATACTTCTGTTATCTACTCAATGGAAGGTGCTCTAGGTATCAAATCATATTTTCCTGAAGATACTACCCCCTTTGTAAAATTCAAGCACCAGTTCAGGCAAGTTTTTCAATCAGAGTACCCCGAGGAAGAGAACTCCGAGATGGGAGTTTATGCTCTACGAGCATATGACAGTATTGGTTTTCTCACAATGATCATGAAGAAACTGAATAGCACGAAATTCAGTTCCACTATACTGAGGAATACAATATTGTCTAGTAATTTCTCTGGGCTAAGTGGTGATATTCATTTTGATGGTGGAGTACTATCACAGCATTCTGTCTTTAGAATTGTAAATGTTGTAGGCAAGAGGTACAAAGAGCTTGGGTTTTGGTCGTCAAACATGGGTTTTTCTGAAACCTTTGTTAGTGAAGAAAGTGTCACAGAAAACTGGGAAGATAGCATGGAAAGGTTGGGTAATTTAGTGAATTGGCCTGGGAATCTAAAACGAGTTCCGAAAGGGTGGTCAATGCCCACTGATTCCAAGCCAATGAGATTTGGAGTTCCTGGACTAACTGCGTTTGAGAAGTTTGTGAAAGTGGAATGGAATCCAGACACTAAGCAGGGGAATTACTCTGGTTTCTGCATTGAAGTTTTCTATGAGGTTCTAAAAATATTGGAATTAAGTTATCCTCTACCTTATGAATTTATACCCTTCAATGGCACCTATGATGATTTGGTTGACCATGTAGCCAACAAGGTACGGATTTCATCTTTGTCATAATACCTTAAAAGAATAACTATATAAGCTAGTAAGTCACATAAATATCCATCATATATTGAATACTGCAAATAAAATGTCCAACATATATGTTTCAAATAGAAATGCATCTTTTATGTGCTCCAGGTTAACATACTCACTTGAGTCATTTATAGATTCACATTATCTTGCATATCCGAGTGTAACGCTGAAATAATCATTACTTATCAAAAAAAAAAAAAACACTGAAATAATCATAAAAGAAGTCATGTTGAATGCTGAAAATCCATAAAGTCACCTAATTCTGAACATTTTTTTTTCACAGTACGTCACCTTTAAATTTGAGCTATTCGTTTTCAATAAAGATATGATGCTTGCTAACATGTGTTCCATAACTATGATGAAGACTTTTGATGCAGTCATTGGCGATGTAACCATACTAGCAAATAGATCGAAGTACGTGGAATTCACTCAGCCTTTCGCTGAGTCAGGCTTAACTATGATAGTTCCAGTAAAACACCAATCTGAAAAGGCATGGATTTTCTTGAAGCCTTTCACCAATGGAATGTGGGCGATGACTGGTGCCATGATGGTCTACACGGTCGTAATAGTGTGGCTGCTAGAGCGTCACTATAGTCCAGAATTTGAAGGCCCCTGGCCAAGACAGTTGAGCGCTGCACTTTGGTTCACTTCATCATCTCTTTTCTTTGCTCATCGTATGTCTCTTTTTCTTTACTGATGCATAAAATCCTATTCACTTCTTTACCACAGACTTGTTCAGATTTTGGGCATTGTTTTTTATCGCCTGCATAAAGAAGTCCTATTTTTTTTATTTTTTTTTAAGGGGATCTAGATATGTTCCCATATTTCCCCCCCATGGTAAAGAAGTCCTATTTTTACCCCCCCCCCTCCTGATACTTAAATCTTGAAGGAATACTCTTAAACATTCTCCCTCTCTCTCTCTCTCTCTCCCTCTCTTTTGTTTAAAGGGGAACAGATTTACAACAACTATGCTCGTGTGGTGGTCTCAGTATGGCTTTTTGTCGTGTTGGCTTTATCTTCTAGTTACACTGCAAGTTTGTCTTCAATGCTCACTGCCCCAAGGCTTGAACCAAACGTGACAGACATAGGATGGCTAAAGAAGACCAATGCAACGGTTGGCTCTGAAGGCTATTCATTTGTAAGAAAATACTTGGAGAATGTCCTTGGCTTTCATCCTGCTAACATCAAAGACATTAATAGTGAATACGATTACCCTGGGGAATTTGCTAGTGGCAATATCAGTGCAGCATTTCTCGAAGTCCCTTATGAGAAAGCATTCCTTAATCATCATTGCAAGGGTTACATTGTTGCAGGAACCTCAGAAAGATATGGAGGGGATAGATTTGGAGGATTGGGCTTTGTAAGTAGTCACTTGAACTCTCTCTAGCCTAGTATTTGTTAATTCTTCTCATAGCATCATACCATTTGACCACCCCATGCAGATTGGACCCTTCTCCCCAGAAAAAAAGTCTCATCTAAAAAGGTTTAATTCCACTGCCCACCCCTAAGGTTTTAACAAGTATCATTGCCCCCTGAGATTTGGTTTCGTCTCACTTTTTCCCTTTTGTCTACTTTTTATGCAAAATTACTACTTTACCCCTACATCTTCTCAATGTATAGCCAAATGCTAAACTAGACACTTTATATATTTAGGGGTAAATAAGCCATTTTGTTTAAATAAAGTAGACAAAAGGAGGAAGGTGAGATTAAACCAAAGTACCAAACCTCTGGCGGTGGGGGGGGGGGGTGGGGGAAGTGGTATTTGTCCAAACCCCACAGGTGGTAGTGGTATTAACCCCATCTGAAGAGTCAGACTTTCTATGGTTGATGCTTTACTTACTTGTGCGTTCTTGAAATTGCACTGCTAATATTGTATTTTTTTGAAATGGGATAATCTTTTTGGGGCGGAGGGAGCATATTTTACCCTTTATGACAAAGGGTAACTATATTGCAGAATCTTATTTATGGTAATCTTTCTTGAATTCAATTTTAGGTCTTTCAGAAAGACTCACCAATCGCAACTGACGTCTCCCAAGCAATCCTAACCTTACTAGAGAACGGTAAGCTAAAACAGCTGGAGATCGAATGGTTTGCTCCCTCTATAGATTGTAGACTCTCAAAATCTCCAGAAAAGATGGATAGTTTGAGTTGGCACAGTTTCTGGGGTCTTTACCTCCTCTCGGCTGCCACTTCAACATTTTGTTATCTGGTATTTGTTGCCCACCAGTTATATGGATACTACTGCGAGGCATACAACAATCTACTCCACATATTATCCATTTTTGGAAGCTATTTTGAGTATCTCCAACTCGGCTTGCTTGGGTAAGTGCAGGGCCCGCTTGAGAAGCCCCTGGCACAACACAGCATAATTCAAGTGACATTCCTTAGTTAAAGATATAATCTTTTTTAGCATTTACGTGCAGTGTAACATTTTATACTCTCAAGCATTATAAAGTAGCGGTCAGTTTGATCTGTTACTGTAAGTAAATATTTTCCGGGATGTGAATGTGATGATGAAGGTCAAGAAGATGTATAGTCGTGCGTCTCTTTGTGTATTACGGAGTATGTAAAATGTGTATGTAAATGGATGGATGAAAAGTAGAAGATATTTCTTCCTCTAGCTTTGTAGGCATATATATATATATATATAACACTATTATTGCTTGTGGATCTCTATAATCTATCTCCATTGTTGGCTGTGGAAGTAGTGGTGGCGATGGTGGTAGAAATAAGCCTTACATTGATTAAATTTTGTGGATTTTAAGGTTCTTATTTTGTTATTGCAACTCACCCAATACGAAATGATGAAATTGTTCTCAATTGTTTTTCATATAAATGGCACATGATCGCTTAACAAGATTTTTTCAAGAGAAATTGTTAAAAAAGATCAATTTTTGGCATTTTATGTTCTAAAGGACAAAATTGGAAAATGAGACCTCAAATTAGTATCGCACCGTAGACATCCGTCCCAGTTAAGAGTTAAGGTTCTTATTTTCATTTTTAGTCTATATCAGATTAAGGTTCTTAGTTGTTTTATTACTTAAAATAGATAATGAGACCTAATTGTCATTCTCACAACAATAATTTCCTACCCACTTTCTCTCTCTTAATTTACTTTTCATACTCACAACATTTACCTTTTCTTAATTCCCTTACAAAGTCAAACTAAGAATATTAAAAATGTTAAAAGTACTATGCTACCCTTAATTAATCCTATATTTAATGATTATTGAAGTTCATTGTTAAAGAAAATCAAAGATGAATTAGAGTAAGAGCTAGGGACAAATATAGAAAACATAACTATAATGTTGTTTGATACCGTGTGAATGACAATGTTCGTGGAACATTTTTTTTCTTCGACAATGTTTTAAAAACGAAGAGGGTAAATATTAGAGGCATTTACAAAAAACTCATTTATAAGTTCAATATTACAAAAAAAACACATAAGTTTAATTTTACAAAAAACTATTGCTTATTTTCCTTAAACTACACTCATATTTTCGTTTTTACTATGTAGTCCTTTCTTTGGTAACCGCCATTAATCAAACCCTCCCCAAAACGCACAACTCACACCACGCACATACTCCATCAAATTAACGGCCCGAAAAAATTTCTCTCTCTCCCACTCTCCATCGCCATTTTTCACGACGATAACTACGGATTAAATCGCCGGAAAAATCTCAAATCTAAGAGTACTCCTACGAAATCTAAGGTAATGCTTCTATTTTGAAATGATAACTTTGGTTTTTGATTTTTTTTTTTTTGGTTTGAAATTTCTTCACTATTCTTCACTATTCTTCGTTTGAAATGATTTTGACCTAGATTTGTGTAAATGTTCGATTGATTGTGTTTCGATTTCTACAAACATCTGATAGATGTGTTTCGATTTCTACAAACAGTTCATATAAATAACTGATATATGTAATTTATCAGTTATTTTGTTCAATTTCTGTTGTTTGTGTTTCGATTTTTTGACCTAGGTAATGATTATGTTTTTTGCACATTTTGCAAATAGTTTCATATAAACAACTTATATATGTAATTATCAGTTGTTTTAAAATGTTTACAGGCAAATTTTTGACATGAATATTAGTTGTTTATTTTGTGAATGTCAGTTGTTTGATAAGAGTGAATATCAGTTGTTTTGTTTTAGAATTTGTGAAATAAACAACTGATAGTCACTCTTATCAGTTGTTGTGCATTTTCATTTGTGTAACAAGTTATGAAAAATACAACTGATAAGAGTGAATATCACTTGTTTGATTAAGTGTTTTTGTTCTCATATTTGTGAAATAAACAACCGATATTCACTCTTATCAGTTGTTGTGCATTTTCATTTGTGTAACATGTTATGAAAAGTACAACCGATAAGAGTGAATATCACTTGTTTGATTAAGTGTTTTTGTTCTCATATTTGTGAAATAAACAACTGATAGTCACTCTTATCAGTTGTTGTGCATTTTCATGTGTGTAACATGTAAAGAAAAGTACAACTGATAAGACTGAATATCAGTTGTTTGATTAAGTGTTTTTGTTCTCATATTTGTGAAATAAACAACTGATAGTCACTCTTATCAGTTGTTGTGCATTTTTATTTGTGTAACATGTTATGAAAAGTACAACTGATAAGAGTGAATATCACTTGTTTGATTAAGTGTTTTTGTTCTCATATTTGTGAAATAAACAACTGATAGTCACTCTTATCAGTTGTTGTGCATTTTCATTTGTGTAACATGTTATGAAAAGTACAACTGATAATAGTGAATATCACTTGTTTGATTAAGTGTTTTTGTTTTAGAATTTGTGAAATAAACAACTGATAGTCACTCTTATCAGTTGTTGTGCATTTTTATTTGTGTAACATATTATGAAAAGTACAACTGATAATAGTGAATATCACTTGTTTGATTAAGTGTTTTTGTTTTAGATTTTGTGAAATAAACAACTGATAGTCACTCTTATCAGTTGTTGTGCATTTTCATTTGTGTAAGATGTTATGAAAGTACAACTGATAAGAGTGAATATCAGTTGTTTGATTAAGTGTTTTTGTTCTCATATTTTTGAAATATAAAACTGATAAATGTTATTTCTCATTTAGATTGTTAAGAAACAGGTTGTGAAGAGCGATGTTAAAGGGAAGAAAAAAATTAAGAAATGGAGATCTGGGAAAAGCCTTGTCTATCGATCAAACATTGAAAGTACCCTTAAGCTCATAAAGAAATTAGAGTTAAGGGATAATAAGCTGCAGATGCTGAAGAAATCTCCCTTCTACAATATGTTAAATTCCCTAACAATTAACAATGACATGCCAATTAGGAAATCTGATATGACCAGT
The DNA here is from genome assembly GCA_022495995.1 of Adenophora triphylla var. japonica. NCBI lineage: Eukaryota > Viridiplantae > Streptophyta > Magnoliopsida > Asterales > Campanulaceae > Adenophora > Adenophora triphylla. The sequence continues at coordinate 83,042 of JAFEMH010003451.1, read as the reverse complement.
CGTGACATAATTAGGTGCTTTGATCCTAAGAAAGGGAAGTTTAAGCTTGGGAAAAAAATATGTAGAGTTGACTGCTAATGATGTCAAGGTCATATTTTGCATTAAGTCTGGGGAAAAACCTTTGATTTTTAAAAATAAAGGGTGTGTAGCGGAAAATTATGATTTAGTTTAAAGAAGATTCAAGAATATTCCAAAAACTGTCAATAGTATTAAGGAGTTGTTAGCTGATCTCTGTGAGAGTGACGTGAAAGTTCATGTTGAAGATATTGTCAGACTGTTGACTCTATTTGTTATGTCAACCTTGTTCTTCGCCAACACAAGTATTCACATTACTGCACCATTTTTTTCCTTTGTGGAAAATTTGGATAGCATGAAAGATTTCAACTTGTCCCAAGCAATAGTGGATTATCTAATGAATTCAATCCGTGAAAACTATAGAGAACCAGAAAAGGTGAAAGGATGTGTATTTGTGTTGTCGATAAGAAAAATGATATTTACGTTCTATTAATATTGTTTTCTTTTCAGTTTAGCATACTAACAAGTATCATTATCATTTATGCAGTATTCGTTCAGCGAACACACAACAATATTCGAACCAAAAAGGGAACTACTTCTTCCAAGGTTTTTAAAGTGGGAATTGCCGAAGAAGTTTGATGGGTTCAAAGAGTTGCGCATCGATCCAGTGAAGAGGGAAAATGTAAGTTTAAACCAAAAACTACTTAAATATATTTATCAATTGTATGTTCATCAAGAATTGTTTGTGCTAAAAGTTTGGATAAATAAACTGATATTCACATTTATCAGTGTTGAAAGACAAATGATAAAAGTGACTATCAGTTGTTTTTAAAGTGTTTTTGGGCTAAGAGGTTTGAGTAAACAATTGATAAGTACGTTTATCAGTTTTGGAAAACAACTGATAAATGATAGTTATCAGTTGTTTTTAAGTGTTTTTGTGCTAGGTGTTTGGTTAAACAAATGATAAATGTTATTTATCATTTATTTTCAAGTGTTTTGGACAATAATAGTTTGAAAAATTAACTGATAGAAGTGATTATCAGTTGTTTCTGGGAGCTGTTTAAATAAATGGACAATTCTTTTGAAGTTTTTAACATTTTGATGTTAACTTTGAGGTCAAAGAAAATGAGTTGGTTTTAAGCCCCGAAGAAACAGAAATGCTTCGTGATAATGAAAATGTAACGAGCGATGAAGAAACTCAAGATGATGAAGTTGATAAAGTTGAATATGTAAAGAGCGATGAAGAAACATAAGATGATGCAGTTGAGAAATATAAACAAATCAAAGCAGCGGCTGAAAATATAGATGATACTCCACAAGCTACAAATAAAGATATGTTTATTGATGTTGGGGGGGGGGGAATTTTTCTGGAAACTTTGGGGATAATGTTACTACAGTTGTTCATGAAGAAGATGAGATGGATTTGGATGATATGGCAACATCTTTGCTGGATGACCTTGTAAGAAAAGTAGAAGTGGACATGCTGCATTTGGAAAAAGAAAAGTTGGAAAATGAAAAGAAAAAGTTGGAGAGGAGAATGATGAGTTGTTGAAAGTAAATAGTAGGTTGGAAATGGAAAAAAGGGAAACTGAGGAGAAAACAAAAGAGTTGGAAAAAGAGAAGGAGGAGCTGATGAAGAAAAGCAAGATGATACGAATATTATTGAAGAGTTGACAAGGGTTAAAAACAATATTGCTCAAAGGTGTGATGAGTTGTCTAACTCAAATGTTGAATGTCAACAAAAGGAATCAAATATGTTGCTTGAGAAAATTGAAGGATTTGAAAAGGAACTGAGTGATGCTGGTAAAAGAATTAAAGATCTTGAAGAATATATATTGCAGAAGGAAATGGAAAACCAAACCCAAATAAGGAATATGGAAATGGGACATGAGGAGGAAGTGAAAAAGTTGGAAGACGATGTTATTCTTTTATGTGTACAATTGGAAGAACATAAGACACTATTGAATGATAAAGAGCTGTCTGCAAAAGAGATTATGAGTAAGTGTGCAGCTTTGGAATCTCAACTGAATGAAGCAAGAGCTTAGCTAAAAAAGAAAGAAGCTGAATCACATGAGAGCAAAGTAACTGGATCAATGGTCATGAGGGTGAAGGAAAGAAAGAGGACTGAAAAAGTTGATGATGATTTTGTTTCATATCCAAAAAAGCTTAAAAAAGATGATGGAAAAAAATTAAAAAAAAGAAACAAAGGAAACACAGATTGTTATCAAAGATGATAAACCAGCGGAGAAGAAGATTAAGGCGAAAAATGTTCGAAAACTGAATTTCAAGAAAGGTCATAGTAAAACGACAAAGCTCATCAATAAAAAAATATATTGATCACTATCAAAGATTGTTGCTTTCTCTAACAAAGGAGTAAGTAAAAATTAAATTATTTTAAATTCTCTCTGATAAACTTTGTGTTAATATTTATTCTAACAGTTAATAAATGTTACTTCTTACAGTGGGGGTGCATGGATAAAAGGACATTTGCTTATTACTGTGGAGGAATTGTGGAAGGTAGCTCATGACGGATCAACTGATGTTGTGGTATGGTCTTTAATCTAAAACTGATATATACATAATAGTTAAAACTGATTGGCATATTTATCAGTTTAATAGATTGTATATGATACATGGTTAAATAACTGATAAATTTTTTTTAACAGTTAATTGATGGATACATTGAGATAATGAAGAAGCAATATGAGGGAAAAACCAAAACTTCGAGTTCACAAAATACCCGTGTTGGAGTGATCACAGGAAATGCAATGGTAAAATTATCACTTATTACAATTATTACAACTGTTTTTATCACTTGTTTGTTTTGTGTCTTTGTGGAATGTGTTGTGAAAACACAATTGATAAAAGTGATTAAAATTGTTTTTTTAGGGATTTATTTCAAAATATAAAATAAACAACTGATAAATGACAACTAATATTCAATTTTATCAGTTGTTTCAATGTGCATTTGTGTAGTATGTGTTAATGAACAACTGATAGTCATTTTTATCAGTTGTTCTTATGTGCATTTGTTACAATGTGCATTTGTGTAGTGAGTATGATTTAATAAACAACTGATAGTCACTTTTATCAGTTGTTTTTATGTGCATTTGTTTTTATGTGCATTTGTGTATTGATTATGTGTTAATAAACAACTGATAGTCACTTTTATCAGTTGTTTTTGTGCTATGATAAGAATGTAATAATGAAATGTTAATGTATGAGATTTTTTTCTCCTCTTGTTCATTGCAGGCATTTTTAGAAAGAAATTATACAAATGTAATCAAGAAATCAATTGATGATGCTATTGAGAATTTTTTAAGAAAAGGCAACAGCGTTAGGTTTATCCTATTCCCGATACACACACCAGCAGTAGCCAGGTTGGCCGAGCATTGGACTCTACTAGCACTTGATGTCGAAACTGGAGAATACAGGTTTTATAACTCTTATCATTCAAGGGTAGACAACATAAAGGATCCCTATGCAGTTTATGCCAAACTGATGGTAATGTGATAACACATTTGATTTCATATTAGGATTTTGACTATCATGATTATTAATTGCTTCTTTTTTTTAATTTTATAGTATGACTATACAAGGAAGTTATATATTGGAGAAGAGAAATCAACTCCTGAAGATACTCAAGTGGAGAAGTTCATTGAAGTTGAAAGCAAGCCACAACAAATATCGGGCAGTCTTAATTGTGGAATGCATGTTCTGATGATGATAAAAGATTATTTTGATTATTCAGCTGTCAGAACAAGCTATGAAAAATATGAAGTGAATCAGTTTCGAGCAAAAGTGTTTGAGGATTTTCTGGATGATGAGCATATTAGGAACATTTAATTCTGGTTAATGTTAGTTTATATTTGGTATTCAAATGCATATGGCTGGAAACTGTATTCTGTCATTGCAGCCAGATATATAACTACTAGTTGTTAATGTACGTTGTTTTAAACTAGAATTTCTGAGTAATTCATCCCATATACTTTTATGTTGTTGGTGTTGCCATTTACAGTCCATATTTTTTTCTTGAGCAATAAGAGATGAATATCTCTTGTTTGTGTATATTAGAAACAACTAATAATTAACCTTATCAGTTGTTTTTATGTGTTGTTGGACTAAAAGGTTAGAGAAAACAATTTACATTCACAATTATCAGTTGTGGAAAAATAAACTGATTATAACATTTATCAGTGTTGAAAGGCAAACTGATAGTTATGATTTATCTGTTGTTGATGTTCTGTGACGTTTGGAAAAACAACTGATACTTATACTTGGTGAATCTCAGTTGTTTATTAACCCCATTGCACAAATACATATACAAAATAACTGATAATTAAACTTATCAGTTGTTTTTTAGTTCTTTCAGGTTAAGAGGTTTGAGAAAACAACTGATAAGTACATTTATCAGTTGACTGGACCACAATTAAGATCTATCAACAGACCTTTCACAAATGTGAAATATAATTAAAAACAATAAACTACTGTAATAACAATGAATTAATAACAAAGAAGTAATGTATTTTTAGAATACGATATAAAGTACTATATCAATGGCTAACAATGTATGTATTAAAGAAAATTCAAAATTACTACATAGGTTCCTTGCAAGACTTCCGATTGTGTTTACCCACTTTCCCACAGCAACTGCACGTAATCTTTCTTTTCGTAATCTCACCCCTAGAAGGGATACGATTCTTTCTAGGCCTTCTAGGAGGACGCCTTACGACTGGGGGGAGTATAACAGGTTTTTCAGTAGTCGGTGGTTCCCCAAACGACACATATGGGTGAATAGCATTAGCATAGGACTCTCTGTAGTAACTCGTATAAAAATATGGGTCAATGTATTCAATTGGATTATCCGTGGCTTTGTACAAAGCAGCTAAAGCATGAACGCAAGGGAAGCCATCTTGTTGCCACTTTCCACATGTACATGTATAATCTTCAATGTTAACAACCATTGTAGGAAAAGAATGTACTTCAAACACGAACTTAGAAGAATCATATACTATCCATGGTATTCCCATCTCAATATTATCATTGTGCCTCTTATCCATGAGTGGACACAACGTAGAGGTCCAAATAGCTGACTCTTCTCTACGCTTTGACATTTGCGCCATTACCTTCAAGCGAATTTCAACTATAAGCTCCATAATAGGCAGTGAACGACCATCTTTGAACTGGGCATTAAAGGACTCAGCAACATTGGAAGACATTTCCCCATATCGCATACCATTAAAATATGAATTTGCATAGTTTTTAGGGGGCAGGTTATCCAAGAATTGAGTAACATTTGTACCACCTTCAGCCTTCATTTTTTCTAATAAATCATGAACAAACTCTTTTGTAGGGGCTTCTGCACACTCACTAAGTTTAAACCACATCTTCTTCTTAAGCCCAAGATGACATGCTTTAATCTTATCCTTTAAGTTATTCTTCAAATGAACCATACAAAATGAATGAAAACAATCTGCCATGACAACCTTAATTGCTGTAATAATACCTTGATGTCGATCCGAAACAAACGTCACAGCCCTTTCACCTATGACATGTTTAAGTTGTTCCATAAACCAAGTCCAATTTGATGTATCTTCACCACCAACAATTGCAAATGCCAAGTTAAAAAGTCCTATATACATGAAAATAGGAAAATAAACAGGTTAAATTGCATTGAAATTTACTGCAGATGTGAAAAAGATATTTCAGTAAACAACTGATAAAACAAGTTATCAGTTGTTAACTGTTGAATGGCAAAATTTGCATGTAAACAGTTCAAAACAACTGATATTCAATCTTATCAGTTGTACTTTCATAACATGTTACACAAATGCATATGCAAAACAACTGATAAGATTAACTATCAGTTGTTCATGTCAAAAGGAATTAACAGTTGTTCATGTAAACAATTCAAAACAAATGATAATTACATATAAACAACTGATAAAACAAGTAATTCATACCAGAATTTCCGTCTTTCGTTGTTGCTGCAAGTAGGGTCACTTTGAATTTTTCATGGATAAAAGTACCATCAACAAACAACAAAGGACGACAATATCGGAATCCTTTTATGTAAGCACCAAAAGAGACGAAACACCTAATAAAATGGCCAGTTTTGGGATCAGATTCAAGGAAAAACTTGTTGTTCGGATCCAACTGCTTCATTTTCCTAAAGTAACCTCTAAGGTTATCATAAGAGATGGATTCTTCTCCAAATACTACTTCCCTAGCTTTCTCAAGAGCATACCAAACAATTCTGTAAGTAACATCAAGTCCAAACCTAGTTTTAAGAGTTCTCAAAACTTCTGCAGCTCCAATTGATGGCTTAACTCGAAAAATTTCAAGTATGGAATCCGATACAACATTAGAATTTACCCTACCACCTTTTCCACTACGATGCACATCCCCACATGTATGATTTGACTCAAACTTCTTTATATAAACAAATCCATTTGCATTCTCAATAGAGGCATGGATCCTCCAAGGACAATCTTTAGAAACTTTATGAATACATTCTGTAGTAACACGTTTCTTATCATTAGAAACAAAGTTAAACTTAAATCCAACCTCAGTAGCATACTTTCTTTATTTGATACGAAACTCAGTTATTCCCCCTTTGAAAACCTGCCCAACACCTTTTATATCTGTAGCCCACTTCTTAGTTAACAGATCCGTTTCATCATGGTGGAAAAAATTCACAGCAAGATCAAGACAACCATTATTGCTACTGTATTCAACCTTATTAGATGTAGTTCCACAAAAATGGCAGACGTTGAAGAATTATTTGCACAAATAAGCTCACCCTTTCTTTTAACCTGAATATCCATAGATTTGATGTCACTACGCACAACCATTATACCCATGTTCTTGTAATCATCTTTGCTATTAAGTACACATTTTATGTTCCCAGGTAAAATATAAAACAAAGAGAGATTACGATACAAAATGAGGGTTATATGAGAATTGACCGAACGGAATTGAAACAAGATGTGATTGAAACCCTAGATAAATGCTCAACGGCAAATATTTTCATTAATAAAAAACAAAGTCTAATTTTCGGATTACAATTTTAGGGCTATTTTATAGCACCTATAAAACTTGGAAAACAAAAAATAACGTTCTAATATAAAGCCTAACCTATAAGGTAACTTATTAGGATTCTAAAACTAATAAATCTACTCTAAATTTACTCTAAAACCTCCTATAATTACTCTACTAAAATTAATTCCGAAAATACTAATAAAATCATAAAAGTTATGAACATATATAATTCCTGTGCCGATCTGCATCATTCTTCCCTTCTTAGAAAAAATTCGTCCTCGAATTTGGATTGTTGCTTTTGGAAATACGTCTCGAAATTTATTCTTCAACCGTCGACGAACTTTATACTTAGTATGACTCACCAATACATTCATCCAATCAGTCCATCCATTTAAGAGAAAGCTCTCAATCATCAATATTTTGAAAAATCAAGAATCCGAAATACTTGGAGATTCAATATCAAATGGATCCTTATAATAAGAACAAAAAATAGTACATTGTGACTTGCACTGTTTGCCTACTTTGAATGCTTGAGGACAGTACCAGGTTATATAATGGGGTGTAAATTGCGTATAACCCCCTTTTTCAAGACACTGTGTCGCACTCTTAAAATCTTTCACAAACTCCATTAACATATCACACTTAACTCCACACTCATCATTGCTGTTAGTCCACAGCTTGTAACGATCCTAACCCTAGGCACTATTTTAGCATCATATTATGTGCTTTTAATATTATTGTTAATATTATGTGTTCATTTTATATCCTTGATTTCTTATATTAGGATGTGTTGATTGGGAAATAAAGTAAAGTTCTTGGGGGAAGTATAATATAGGAAAATAGATAGATTGGATATGAGGTTAATGTCTGTGGGCAAAGAAAATTAGAATAAAGGGTTTAATTTCACTACCTTAGAATTTAGAGGACCAAATTGTTTATTTTGTGAAAGCCTTGATTTATTTGTGGCATGGGGGGCCATGCCCTCCCCCTATTTCACTCATCTTTCTTTCACATTAGTCAAACCCTCCCATACCCCCCATACTTCCTTCATCTCCCTCACTTTCACCTCCTCATTTTCTTCTTACTTCCTCCTAGCAAAACTCCATAGAAGCTCTTCCATGGAAGCATCCTTTCCAAGTTCCTAGAGAACTCAATCCTCCTCCATTTTCAAATCCGGGTGTACTTTTGTGTTCGGGGCATCTAGGGGAGTTCATCAAGCCAAGAAAATCCTTAATCCATCCTAAATTTCTAAGGTGAGTTATTATGACCCTTCCCTTCTTTAAATGTTCATGAGCTATTAAATGTTGTTATTGTTGTTATAATGGTTATTTGATGCTTTGGGGAAATCTTCTTGGATTGAGGAATTGGTTAGTGTCATAGAAAATGTTGTTGTTCATGAAAATGGTAAGAAGTAGAAGTAAATGGGTTGGGTTGGATTAGAATGGAAATCTTGAAAAATGGTAGTAAATTGGGGGGAAAACCAAGTGGTAATGATCTATGTTTATGACATGATACTTTGGAGTTAAATGAGTTAGAATGAAGTTAACAAAGTTAGAATTTCCTTTTAGGTTCACAAATTAGAGAAAACTTGGTTGGAAATTGGTTTCTTGGAAATATGAAGTTATTGCTGCTGCTGATAACTATTTCTGGCCGTGGCACGAGTCGTGCCCCTAGGCACGAGTCGTGCCCATGGCCAACTCGTGGTAACGAATCGTGAAAGGAGAGCCAAGTCATTCTGATCAACTTAAGGGAAATTGGCACGAGTCGTGCCCTAAGACACGAGTCGTGCCATGTGAAAGTCACGAGTCGTGCTGGTCAAGGGACACATGATTCTGAGTGAGGCCAAAAGGGCACGAGTCGTGCCCTGGGGCTCGAGTCGTGCCCTGGGGCTCGAGTCGTGCCCTGGGGCACGAGTCGTGCCCTGGCCTGGTTACATTGCACCAACTTTAGAGCTGTTCAAACCTAATCAAACTAGAACCAAAATGAAATCTATTTAACCTAGATTAAAGTAGTATACTTTTGCTCCACAATGACATCTTAAGTGATCAAAATGGAATTGGGGAAGTACTTTAAATATTGCTTGGAAAATGCAAGGTAGCCTAGTTTGGTAATTTGACAAATGTGATTCTAACTTGGTAGATTTAACTTGGACCTTAATAGAGGCCATGTATTATTGTATAATGACTAGGTAGGGTGGATTGATGATATCTCAATGCCTTACTTGAGTTCATATTCATTGATTATATTATGCATAGTGTGTTGAATAAATGTTGCACTATGATATTGGTTGAACATGAGTATATTTTACCATGTGGCTATGATGCTTATTCCTTTTGTGGATTATATTTCAAGTAACTATTATGTGCTTGATAATGTGTTAATCAGCTGATGTTGGGGGTATAACATAATAAGATCAATTATGGAAGTATGACCTAATGTGATCGGATTATGTTATATATGTGACCGTCCCCTCCTATGGCCACAGGTCGGGGTTATAGCATCTGTATTGAGCCAAAAGCCTTACAGAATTGCTACTATCTTATATGGTTCCCTGAAAAATGGGTCTTATAAGATGTGAGTATTGCTTAAGCAGCTCACCTAAGATTGGAATATTATATCCAATGTTGTACGACTATTGTTCAGACGGGAAAAGGTAAACCGAGGTAATGTAAAGTGTTTACAGCTTTTCCAATGTGTTATATGCAACTTGTTATGTGTTGCATCTTATTTGGCATATTGCTGCATTCATAATAGCTTGCTGAGGTTTATTCTCACCCCTCTCCCTTTAATGTTTCTAGATCCCGAGACAGGCGGACCGGCCAAGTAAGGGCGGAGAGGAGTTTGGAAGTGATTTTGGGGATTGTCGGGGTACGTATAGGTTGGCGTAGAATGTATATTTTGGTATAATTCCTTTATGGAGTTTGTAATTATAAACTTTAATTTCTACGTTAAAACCACAATCTTTTGTAACTAAAACAGTTTAGTATTTTCAAAGTTGGTCCACTCTTCCTCCAATGTGGAGAGTAGTGGAGTTGTTTTGAAATGGTTATGTTAATTGTGTTATGTTTGAAAGTTATATCAAAGTTTTAAAAAGTTTAGGTGATTTGAGCTAGTTTGGGGACGCTCCAACTCGGGACACGCGTTAGGTTCTGGGTCGGGGTCCTCACAGTTGGTATCAGAGCTCGGTTAGAGTTCTCAGGTAGAGTCTAGCTGAGTGAGAGTGTGTGATAACTGACGTCGAGTGTTTAATGCAGGAGTTTGTACTAATGGCGGGTAATGATGGAGATCAGGATCGGGCTTTGGGAAATGTTGGTAATCCGAATGCCGAAATGATGGATATGTTCCGAGTGTTCCTTCAGAATATGGCAAATCAGAATCAAGGTAGGGGACAACAACCCGAAGGTAGACAAGGGCACCATGGCTTAGAGAAATTTGTGAAGATGTCTCCCCTCAGTTTCAACGGAGATCCGGATCCGACGAAGGCGAAAAGATGGTTGGAAGCTATGAATAAGATTTTTGCGGCAATGGAGAGCTCAGATGCGGAAAAGGTAAGGTGTGCCGTTTTCAAGCTGGAAGGACCCACGGAGCACTGGTGGCAGGTAGTGAAGGATGGCTGGGATCGGGATTTGACACCGCAGACTTGGGAAAATTTCACACGCAAGTTCCGGGATCATTTCGTTCCGATGGTTACTAGAGATAAGAAGGAGGTTGAGTTTCTGAAATTGGAGCAAGGGACGATGACCATAGCACAATATTCAGCCAAGTTTACGGAGTTAGCCCGATATTGTCCCCATTTGGTACCGGAGGAAGAGAGGCGGATCTACCGGTTCGTGAAAGGCTTAAGGGTGGAGTTCCGGAAGCAGTTACTGACGCATGACTTCGCCAACTTCCAGGCAGCCGTGAATATGGCGTACCAGATTGAGAATGATATAGAGGAGCATCGTGGTAAATCTGAAGGCGGAAACAGAAATAGATTCCAAGGTCAAGGTTCTAGGCAGAATAGAGGGCAGCCGAGGACATCAGCTCCGGGAGCAGGTAGAGGAGGATTTGTGGCGGCTCCGGCAAATCGTTCGACTCCAGGTCAGTTTGGGGCATTGTGTGGATATTGCAAGAAGCCAGGGCATTCGGAGGACAAGTGTTGGAGCAAGCAAGGCCGATGTTTAGAGTGTGGGGCGACAGGCCATTTCCGGAGGAATTGTCCCAAGTGGCAAAAGAAGCAAGCTGCGGGTAGTGGTCAAGGGGGACAAGTTAGTGGTGTGAAGAGAGATGTAGACGGGAAGCCCAAAGATAGAGTGCAAGGTCGAGTGTTCGCCTTGGGTAGAGGAGAGGTCGATCCCAATGCCGTCATTAGAGGTATAGTCCCTGTCTCGGGGGTTAAGGCCCGCATTCTTATAGATCCCGGGTCTTCCCATTCATTTTTGGCATCTCATTTTGCATTTTCAATGCATAAATTGCCTGAATCTATGCCTTATGTGTTGGAGGTCTCTACTCCTATGGGAGAGTGCCTTGCATCTTCTTTGATATATCGTGGTTGTGATGTGACTATATGTGGGCATATATTGCCGGTGGATTTGGTCGAGTTACCAATCCGTGACTTTGATGTGATCCTTGGGATAGATTGGTTGAGTCAGTGTCATGCCTTGGTAGACTGTCGTAAAAAGCAAGTCTCATTTACTATGCCTGATGTGCCTACTTTTATATTTGATGCGGACAAATCTATGTTCAGTTTACATGTTATTTCTGCTATAAAAGCTAGAAAGATGCTATCTAAGGGGTGTGCGGGTTACTTGGCTTATGTGGTAGATTCCAATAAGAAGTCCCCTGAGTTAGCTCATGTTCCGGTTGTGAATGAATTTAGTGATGTGTTTTCTAGTGAGTACTCTATTCCTCCGGATCGTGAGATAGAGTTTTGTATTGGCCTAGTACCCGGTACCGCACCTATCTCTAAAGCACCCTATAGAATGGCTCCGGCCGAGTTAAAAGAGTTGAAGGCCCAATTGCAAGAATTGCTAGACCGGGGTTTTATTCGCCCGAGTGTTCTCCGTGGGGAGCACCGGTCTTATTTGTTAGGAAGAAGGATGGTACCTTACGATTATGTATTATCGTTTGTTGAACCAAGCCACCATAAAGAATAAGTATCCTCTTCCGCATATAGATGATTTATTTGACCAACTCCAAGGTTCCGTTATCTACTCAAAACTTGATTTGAGAAGCGGATACCATCAGTTGAAGATTAGACCGGATGACATTGCCAAGACAGCTTTCCGAACAAGATATGGTCATTATGAGTTTGTTGTGATGCCTTTCGGATTGACTAATGCTCCAGCCGTATTTATGGATAATGAACCGTATTTTCAAGCCTTATCTTGACAGCTTTGTGGTGGTATTCATTGATGACATTCTTGTTTATTCTAAGTCCCGGGAGGAGCATGAAAAGCATTTAAGGATTGTCTTGTCAGTTCTTCGTGAAAAGCAGTTATACGCCAAGTTCAGTAAGTGCGAGTTTTGGCTTGAGCGGATTTCTTTCTTGGGGCATGTAGTGTCGAGTTCGGGAATTTCCGTGGATCCTTCAAAAATTGAAGCCGTGGTTAATTGGAAGCAACCTTCGACTGTGACTGAGGTTCGTAGTTTTCTTGGTCTGGCGGGGTATTATAGAAGGTTCATTGAAGGGTTTTCTCGAATTGCGACTCCATTGACTAGGTTGACTCGGAAGGATGTATCATTTGTATGGGATTCTAAATGTGAAGAAAGTTTTAATGAGTTGAAGAAGAGGTTGACGACGGCTCCTATTCTTACCCTTCCGGATGGTTGTGAGAATTTTGTGATCTATAGTGATGCCTTGAAGGCGGGTTTGGGATGTGTATTAATGCAAAATGGGAAATTTATTGCGTATGCCTCTAGGAAGTTATCACCGGTGGAACAGAATTACCCTACTCATGATATGGAATTGGCGGCGATCATGTTTGCGTTGCATAAGTGGAAGCATTACCTTTATGGGGCAAAATTTGAGATATTCACCGACCATAAGAGCTTGAAATACTTGTTTACCCAAAAGGAGTTGAATAATCGACAAAGGAGATGGCTAGAGTTCTTGAAGGATTTTGATTGTGTAATTTCTTATCATCCGGGGAAGGCCAATGTGGTGGCGGACGCGATTAGCCGAAAGGCTTATGTGACAGCTTTGAGTACCCAAGAGTTAAGGAGTGAAGTATTACTTTTGAATGTGCGAGCCGTTCCTACATTGTATGGAGATTTGAAGGAAGCTCAACAAAGTGATCCGGAGTTAAAGAAAATTTTGGGACAAGTGCAAGATGGGAAAGTCGGGGAATTTGCGTTGAATAGAGATGTGATTTTAACCTTCCAAGGAAGAATTTGCGTTCCTTCATCACCGGAAATCAAAAGGCGTGTTTTAGAGGATGGTCATAAGTCCAAGTTTGCGATTCATCCGGGTAGTACCAAAATGTATCAAGACTTGAAGCGTGGGTATTGGTGGAATGGAATGAAAAGGGAAATTGCGGATTATGTGTCTAAGTGCTTAACTTGTCAACAGATTAAGGCCGAACATCAGAGACCGGCGGGACTACTTCAACCATTGGATATTCCGGAATGGAAATGGGAAGGGATCTCGATGGATTTTGTTTCGGGTTTGCCTCTTACCGAGAAGAAGATGGATGCTATTTGGGTTATTGTGGATAGATTGACAAAGTCGGCTCATTTTCTTCCGGTGTCAACCAAGTTCTCGTTGGAGAAGTTAGCTCAGTTATATATGAAGGAGATTGTGAGACTTCACGGGGTTCCGGTTAGTATTGTCTCCGATAGAGATCCGAGATTTACTTCTAGATTTTGGAGAGCATTGCATGAAGCCTTGGGTTCTAAATTATGTTTTAGTACGGCGTTTCATCCTCAAACCAACGGTCAGTCCGAGAGAACTATTCAGATACTTGAGGATATGTTACGGGCTTGTGTGATGGATTTTCAACTGTCCTGGGAAGATCATCTACCGCTAGTTGAGTTTGCCTACAACAACAGTTATCAGTCTAGCATTGAGATGGCTCCGTATGAGGCGTTGTATGGTAGAAAGTGTAGATCTCCGATATGTTGGGACGAGGTTGGTGAAGCAAGGCTTTGGGGCCCGGATTTGGTTAGAGATTCTACGGAGAAGATCAAGGTGATTCGGGATAGATTGAAGATGGCTCAGAGTAGACAGAAAAGCTACGCCGACAATAGAAGACGGGATTTATCTTTTCAGGTTGGTGACTTTGTGTTCTTGAAGGTCTCTCTGAGGACGGGAATTAAAAGGTTTGGTAATAAGGGTAAATTGGCTTCGAGGTTCGTTGGTCCGTTTGAGATTCTAGAGAAGATTGGGGATTTGGCTTACCGGTTGGCGTTACCTCCGTCTTTTTCTTTACTTCATGATGTGTTTCATGTTTCTATGTTGAGGAAATATTGTCATGACCCCTCTCATGTTTTGAGCTCTCCCCCCGATGAGATTCAAGCAGATATGTCGTATGTGGAAGAACCATTGAGAGTCTTAGAATTCCAGGTTAAGGAGTTGAGGACTAAGAGTATTCCGATAGTGAAGGTCCTATGGAAGAATCACACCATTGAGGAAGCAACGTGGGAGTTAGAGTCGGAGATGAGAGCGAAATACCCTTGGTTGTTTGAGCATCCAAGTAAGTCTTTTTAAAATTCGGGACGAATTTTCTTTAAGGGGGAGTGAGTGTAACGACCCTAACCCTAGGCACTATTTTAGCATCATATTATGTGCTTTTAATATTATTGTTAATATTATGTGTTCATTTTATATCCTTGATTTCTTATATTAGGATGGGTTGATTGGGAAATAAAGTAAAGTTCTTGGGGGAAGTATAATATAGGAAAATAGATAGATTGGAAATGAGGTTAATGTGTGTGGGCAAAGAAAATTAGAATAAAGGGTTTAATTTCACTACCTTAGAATTTAGAGGACCAAATTGTTTATTTTGTGAAAGCCTTGATTTATTTGTGGCATGGGGGGCCATGCCCTCCCCCTATTTCACTCATCTTTCTTTCGCATTAGTCAAACCCTCCCATACCCCCCCATACTTCCTTTATCTCCCTCACTTTCACCTCCTCATTTTCTTCTTACTTCCTCCTAGCAAAACTCCATAGAAGCTCTTCCATGGAAGCATCCTTTCCAAGTTCCTAGAGAACTCAATCCTCCTCCATTTTCAAATCCGGGTGTACTTTTGTGTTCGGGGCATCTAGGGGAGTTCATCAAGCCAAGAAAATCCTTAATCCATCCTAAATTTCTAAGGTGAGTTATTATGACCCTTCCCTTCTTTAAATGTTCATGAGCTATTAAATGTTGTTATTGTTGTTATAATGGTTATTTGATGCTTTGGGGAAATCTTCTTGGATTGAGGAATTGGTTAGTGTCATAGAAAATGTTGTTGTTCATGAAAATGGTAAGAAGTAGAAGTAAATGGGTTGGATTGGATTAGAATGGAAATCTTGAAAAATGGTAGTAAATTGGGTGGAAAACCAAGTGGTAATGATCTATGTTTAGGACATGATACTTTGGAGTTAAATGAGTTAGAATGAAGTTAACAAAGTTAGAATTTCCTTTAAGGTTCAAAAATTAGAGAAAACTTGGTTGGAAATTGGTTTCTTGGAAATATGAAGTTATTGCTGCTGCTGATGACTATTTCTGGCCGTGGCACGAGTCGTGCCCCTAGGCACGAGTCGTGCCCATGGCCAACTCATGGTAACGAATCCTGAAAGGAGAGCCAAGTCATTCTGATCAACTTAAGGGAAATTGGCACGAGTCGTGCCCTAAGGCACGAGTCGTGCCATGTGAAAGTCACGAGTCGTGCTGAAGTCTTTGAAATCAATGCAGAAGGGATTGTTATATTCTCAATATATTCTGTTGTAGCCTTATCTTCTTCTGGGGTATCCATGGTAATTATCGCCTCCTCCATGTCATGTCATCTGCTACAAGAACTGCAGACGCACACATCAACCCATCGCTTGGAAAAAAATTGACGTCAACCATTGTTACATCAACCAGAGGAGATGTCAATAATTGACATCTTTCACAATTACACTCGTCATAGATTGGTGGTTTCGACCAATCAATGACAAGGTCTTGAACTATTAATTCTACAGTAACAATATTGAACGGGTCAAAAATGTCGTCGGGATGTGCCTTACCTCCAAGTTTTGGACTCTCGATCTCCATACCGATATCCATAGAAGGATCTGCCCCATTCCTGTCGCCAAATTCTTGATTCCGATCAAAGGGATAGATATTCTCATCATCAGACCACAGATCTGAATCCGAGCTCACGTCGGTGGGAGTCTCCAAACGCGCAGGGCGACGCTGGATTCGCTGAATCGCCAAACCATCAAGGCGCCTATGGAGTTATTGAACCTCAAAACGCGCAAAACAAAGTTGGAGGTCTTGAATCTGTCTTCGCAATTCGTCCTTCTCGATGTTACGCAGGTTGCGATGTCGATGGAATTCGTTTTCTTGGGTTTCTAATCTGTGGCCCCTACCACGATCACCACGACCACCACTTCCTCGTCCTCGTTCGGCCATTGATAATCAACTAGGAAGCTGATACCAAATGATACAAAATGAGGGTTATATGAGAATTGACCGAACGGAATTGAAACAAGATGGGATTGAAACCCTAGATATATAGTTGCTCAACGGCAAATATTCTCATTAATAAAAAACAAAGTCTAATTTTCGGATTACAACTTTAGGACTATTTTATAGCACCTATAAAACTTGGAAAACAAGAAATAATGTCCTAAAATAAAGCCTAAACTATAAGGTAACTTATTAGGATTCTAAAACTAATAAATCAAGTCTAAATCTACTCTAAAACCTCCTATAATTACTCTACTAAAATTAATTCCGAAAATACTAATAAAATCATAAAAGTTAT
Organism: Adenophora triphylla var. japonica; assembly: GCA_022495995.1. Classification (NCBI taxonomy): domain Eukaryota; kingdom Viridiplantae; phylum Streptophyta; class Magnoliopsida; order Asterales; family Campanulaceae; genus Adenophora; species Adenophora triphylla. The sequence goes on along the minus strand of JAFEMH010003451.1, from coordinate 66,051 downwards.
GAATATATATAATTCCCGTGTCGATCTGCATCAGATTATCCCTATTCAACGACTCCCAACGTGAACATACAAACTCAACTATAGAATCATAAGAAGCAAACTGATTAAAGTTGCCTATAACAGTCAAGCCTTCATGCTTGAACAAAAACAATACAAAAGAATCCATTGCAATGAGATGAAAGCTGCATACACAAAACAAAAAAAAAATAAAATAAAAACATTACAAAGCAGTAAACAAAAGTGATAAATGATTATAGAAATTCAGACAAATTATAATCAAATGCAATATGATTCAGAAAACCACGAAATCGCTATGAAGAATGAGAGTTAATTTGTGAATCTAAATAAACATACTTTTGTTCTACTTGAGATTCGAAATAAATCACTTCAGATTTGGAAATCAAAGTGATAATCGATGACAATGAGCTTAGAAATACTCGGATTGAATTTGAAATCAAATAATATCGACGATTAGATTGAAATTTTAAGCGAAATTGAAATATGAAAAAAAATCGCCATCGTAATCTCGCAGAGAGGGGAAAATTATGCGCCGCCTGGAATGAAAAATTTAGAAACTAGGTTTATAAAGGAGGACCTGCGAGGAATTACAGAAAGTTATAATCCCCTCCGAGGTAAGTGAGTAAAGTTATTTGTAAATTCCATAGTTAATGGAGTATTATTTTGTAGAAACGGAATTTACAAAACAAATTTGTAAATCCCGACTTTTTCAGTGACTTTTTGTAAAAAGTCCTAAATATTAATGTCAATTTAGTCATCTCATAGTGAAATTCTAGAAATTGTTTTTTTATAAAGGAAAAAAAAAATCTCATTTTTTTGTGAGCTTAAGAAAAAATGGGTTTTTCTCCTACTATAACCCTCCGTACTGTTCAACTCTCCGACGCACATGAACTTCTACGAGACGTTGTCTTCTTCGTCCACCGTATTGTTCTCCATCAACTGTCCACTTTCTCTTCCCGGCCGATTTCTAATAATTATTTTCAGATGGGCGAAATTGAAATTGTTGTTGGGGTTGAGTTTTCCTTGGCCCTCTTTTTCCAATAAGAACTTTTACACACAATTGAGCAAATTCAAGACTTCTTAGTATCTAATTTGTCCATTTTACCGATGAATTTTGTGAAGTTTCTAACCGGACGATTCAAGACTTCTTAGCATCTAACAAGTACACCGGCCCTTAAGAAAGGGGAAGCTTCTAATGGGACGCCCTTTTAGAAATTTGGTGAAACTTTTATTGAAACGGAGGGAGTATGTTTTTAAGTGCTAGCGGTATTTTTTTTTTTATCTAAGTTTAGAAAAAACTATTTTTATAAGACCAACTCTTTTAAAAACAACTAAGTAATTTATAATAACAATTTTTTAAGTTTTTTTAGAAAATTAGATTGATATTAATGTCATCTCAAAATTTACTTGTATTATTGATTAGGGAAGGCCAAAATGGGTTCCGGGCCCGATTTCGGTTCGGAACTGCGGGTTTCGATTTGGCAAAAGGGTGAACCTTAACCGGCTCTTGCTTATCCCGGATCCGGTTCCGGTTACCACAATTCGGTTCCGGTACGGTTCCGGTCCCGGTGCGGTTCCGGTCCGATTCCGGTCAATAATGAATAATGAAGCTAAAAATTATTGAAAAACAAGAAATTTTCGTCCGGTTCCGATTCCAGTTCCAGTTCGGTTCACCATTTGTGAACCTTAACCGGTCCTTATCCAAAACGGTTCCGATTATCTCGGTTCCGATTTTCGTGGCGGTTCATGGCGGTTCCGGGTTTTTTCAGTCCATTTTTCCGGTTCTGGTCCGATTTGGCCATCCCTATTATTGATTGTCGAAAACATTGCCCAAGATTTCTCATTTGCATCTCATGTTTTCCTCATTAGAATCTGGGATTTAATTTTCCTTTCCTTTCGGATTCATTTTCATCCATTCATAAAACCTTTTTTGTTCATTTTTCTTGGAAAAAATTAGTCAATTGCATCCATCTATTGTTAATTTTCTTAATTCGTATGGGTTCTGTGCGAATTTTGGCTGTGTATGATAATAACATCGAACTAAGGTTGATATGAATTCTTGCCCTTCAACTTCAACTGTTCGATAAATTGTCTACTCGAAGTTGGTGAATGTTATGTACAAATGAAGTTCATGCTTGATGCTGATGTGGATATAGTTAAATACACGGCCTCAAAAATACACGGCCAACGCAATTGACGATAATACCCATTTATATATACATTTTTTTTTAACAACTCGTGTAAGTATACACGAGACACATCTCGTGTAAACTCACACGAGACACATCTCGTGTGAGTTCACACGAGATATATCTCGTGTGAGTTTACACGAGATGTGTCTCGTGTATACTTACACGAGATGTGTCTCGTGTGAGTTTACACGAGATGTATCTCGTGTGAGTTTACACGAGATGTGTCTCGTGTGAGTTTACACGAGACATATCAATATCATCAGTATTCCAAATAAATCCTAAGCTTCCTCTCTTCAACGTCATTTATCATTTTTTTTCTCTCTCTCTATACAAACACAAACACACACATACACCATCTCTCTCTGAAACCTAACCCTAATCTGATGGCCCCCTCACTCCGACCATCATCTCCAACTCAGGTAATTACTTTGATTTGTTAATTCACTTCAATCGTTCAATTTTGTTCAATATGATGCGTTTTTTTCTGCTTTTGAAACCCTATTTTGTTCAATTTTTTTTCTGGGTATTTTTTGTTCTCTTGCCTTATGATTTTATCTTCTTCTCTTTCTGTCGCCTGAAATGAACGCCCTAGGTCACCGGTAAAATGGCGCCGTCGCCGTCGCGGTGCCAGAGAGAGAGAGAGAGTGAGGGGAAATGAACGCCCTAGGTAAAATGGCGCCGCCGCCGGTGCCAGAGAGAGAGAGAGTGTGCGTTTGAATGAAAGGAGGGAGGGGAAATTAGGTATATAAAAGGCTATTTTGGTAATTTACTTACTTCCCTGTATATTTGGTTCTCTGTATTTAGTATTTGCCTGCTGATGTTGTGAAATTGGTGCTCCCCCGTTGCAATCAAAACAAAGAAATCAACACACCCACACGTACAAGAAAGAAACAATCACACACAAGAACACAAGAGTTGTTTACCCGGTTCATTCACCAACTCGTGAACTACGTCCGGGGGCAATTGCCAAGCCAATATGTTATTAGTCTCCTTCTAATATGTTGCTACCATGTGTTCTAGGCCGAAATTATGCTTATATAGTTATACAAGGAAACCCTAACTCAGTTTAAGAAGAGATCTAATCAAAATAGGAAACAAAATAAAAATCTGCTGCAGATCCGGACCGAGCGTGGCCGCCCTCAAGGCCAGCGCGGCCGCCCTCAACGGCAGAAGATTTTGGCACCCACGAAAGAACTCCAGCGCGGTCGCTCTCCACCTGAGCGCGGTCGCTCTCCTCGACAGAAGTTCCACCGACGATTTTCCTTCTTGATCTCACCACCTCTTCCGACTTAGACTCCTCCTCTTCCTTGTAGTTTAGGATTCCAATCTCAACAATCTCCCACCGGAGACTAAACTAACAAACATAAAATCACCCATCAACTCCCACCACGGAGTAAAGACCTTTGAACACATTCCCCTCATCCATATTGGCTTGACACTGCCACACCTCTCCTTAAGTACTAAGGCGAGTTGAAACCAAGCGACATTTCAACCTCTCCGTGTTAGATGATTCTTGCCTCCCCAAATCAGCTTCTACCTTGATTTCTCCCCGCAAGTCTAACTTCGCCTTCTCCCTCCAGACCCACCTTCCCCGCAATGCTTCCCCTTGAAACTCGGACACACCTTGTTTCTTGCATCGACTGTTCTTGGTCTGAAACCGCTCTCTGTTAGGGCCCTTGGACTTCCACACCACGTTGATCAACTTTGTGTCCTCCCCAACATACCGTTTCTTGATGTCTCCCCTTTTTACACCAACAGGCCGGTTCTTTAGCCTCTTGCTCCCACCGGAACGAACATCGACATTGTAGGTAGAGTACAACATCTTCCCCTTAACCCCACGAGCCAACACCTTAGCCCCTTTTGTGACTTCCCAAGACCCACCAATGAAAGAAACACCATACCCTTCACTGTCAAGTTGTCCCACAGAAATCACCCTTCTCCTCAAATCCGGAACATGCATCACGTTGTGTAGTTGTAAAACAGCCCGTTAGGTGTCTTCATCATCACATCCCCCTTACCTTTGATCTTCAATGGTTGACCATCACCAAGATAGAGAACCCCAAAATCTCCAGGTTTTATACGCTTCATTGATTACGCATCCCCACTAGCATGACAAGAACCTCCAGAATCCAACACCCAATCTTCACCCGACTGCTCCTCCCCTAGGATTAATACATCACCACCATCATCGACCACGTGCGCACCACCATCTTTTCCCGGACAGTCATAACTGATATGCCCCAATTCACCACAATTGTAGCACTTGACCTTTTTCCCCTTTTTAGGTCTTCCCCTATTTCTCTCCACCCTAAGTGCAGCCCCATCTACGGAAGATTCTCCCTTTTCTCTTTCTTTCGCGGCTCCTCTTGAAGGATGAGATCTCTAACCTCCGTATACACCAATCTTTGTTTTTCGACGTACTAATCGTTGTGACAGTAACCTCCCAACTATCAAGCAATGACTTTAGTAGAAAACAAGCTAGCACTTCATCGGAGAAAGTAATATCAACACTTTTCAATTGGTCCACCATACCTTTGAAATTGCCGATATGACTTGCCATTTGTCGCCCCTCGACATCTTCGCATTCGCAAACCTCTTTATCAAGTGCACCTTATTGATATTCGACGGCTTCTCATACATGTCCGGCCGGCGTTTGTAGCAACTCCACCGTTGTCTTGGCCTCCATAGCGTTCCGTGCAACGTCGTCGGTTAGGGCACTCCTTACCGCTCCTAACGCCTTCCGATCCAACGTCTCCCAATCCCCTTGTGACATGTCTTCGGGCTTCGCCTTCAAGAGTCCATGAAGATCCTTACAATAAAGGTAGTCTTCAATCCCTGTCTTTCAAAACGTGAAATTCACACCGTTGAATTTCTCGATTGAGTTCTTCATCTTGACTGCTTCACCAAAATCCCCAAGAACGCGATTCAAAATTAATCAACTAATGAAAAGATTTTGAATCCTCCGAACCAAAGCTCTGATACCAGTTGTTGTGAAATTGGTGCTCCCCCGTTGCAATCAAAACAAAGAAATCAACACACCCACACGTACAAGAAAGAAACAATCACACACAAGAACACAAGAGTTGTTTACCCGGTTCATTCACCAACTCGTGAACTACGTCCGGGGGCAATTGCCAAGCCAATATGTTATTAGTCTCCTTCTAATATGTTGCTACAATGTGTTCTAGGCCGAAATTATGCTTATATAGTTATACAAGGAAGCCCTAACTCAGTTTAAGAAGAGATCTAATCAAAATAGGAAACAAAATAAAAATCTGCTGCAGATCCGGACCGAGCGCGGCCGCCCTCAAGGCCAGCGCGGCCGCCCTCAACGGCAGAAGATTTTGGCACCCACGAAAGAACTCCAGCGCGGTCGCTCTCCACCTGAGCGCGGCCGCTCTCCTCGACAGAAGTTCCACCGACGATTTTCCTTCTTGATCTCACCACCTCCTCCGACTTAGGCTCCTCCTCTTCCTTGTAGTTTAGGATTCCAATCCCAACAGCTGAAAAGCTATTTAATCTTTTACAGGAGATAATTAGATGGAGTTGTTCCTTATAGTTGTGTCAGTGTTTGTTCTGTGGGTGGCCTCTCTCGGCAAAATTCTTCATGTTTCCTGCTTTCCTTCCAAATCTGATTTATTGAAGACTGCAGGTGGGTCATTTATTTATGTGATAATTGTTACTTGTTTTGCTTTTACTTTGCTGCTTTTTAATTGATTGTTGGTTACAATCAATTATTTCGCATCCAGATGATGAGTCTACGTATATAATAAGTCCTAATCTCTTGCACTCAATCCTTGCAATGTCTCCTTATTCTGTTCACTTGCATGAACCATTTTTTACGCTTTTGATCTGCCATCATATTACACCTAGTTCTTAAAGTAGCTTCTAGCTGTATTATGGATTTATAGCACTGCCATCGGAATTTGGTTTTTGAGGTAGTAGCGGGTTCAATTTTGTTCTTTTAATTTGTGACAATGAAATCAATCTGGCCAAGAAATTTATGTACTTACCTCTACCTTTGATGGCTTAAAGAGATTATAAGGAAAAGAAGAAAAGAATTAAGACTAGTTGTATGACTGGACGACATCCTTTCCGTCCTTAGTTGGAGAGGTCCTTCCCATTTAAAGCAAAAGTCTCTTTTTTTGGTTTTATATGAGAAATATCAGGATATTTATTCCTTTTTTATTGACTATGAGATGTTTGAGTTAAATCACCTACCAACTCAGTCATTAACTCCTGTGCATGGTCTACTCCCCCCTTGTATTCTAGCTAGTACTGAAAGATAGAATATTTACACACACCAAGCATCTTCATGAAACAATGTGGCTTCTCACTGTTCTGATTATGGATCCAAACATGATCATTTGTTAAGGTGCAATCATGCTACTGAATTCAAATTTTGGGGAAAATATAGATATATGCCCCTTTACTTAGGTCAAGGATGCAAATCTACCCCTATACAAGTTAAATGCTATATTTGCCCCCGTACTCAAGAAAAATGTGAGTATATTTGACCACCGTTAACTTTCCGTTCAAAAATTAACAAAAATGCTGGCTAAGTAGTCTAGGTGGAATTTAGGATGTGACATATGGAAAAAAATTGCACATGTGAAATTTCTATAAAGATTGCAAGGGCATATTTACATAAATCCCATAGTAGGGCAGATCTGCATCTTATACCTAAGTACAAGGGCATAATTCTATATTTTCTCTTTCAAAAAACCACCATCACCCTCCATCACCATCACTACCACCATCATCGCTCGCCACTATCATTACAATTATTACACAACTTCACCACTATTGCCACCACTTACCACCATCACCAACAATACCACTATCATTCACCACCATCATAACCACAAATACCACCACTTCGCCACCACCATGCTCATTTCAAACTTGCTTTTCATTAGCTTTTCGAAACGCTTACAAAGTAACTCATTAGTAGAACCAAAAATAATATCATCGACATATATTTGAACAAGTAAAGTATGCTCATTATATTTGGCAATAAAAAGAGTTGTATCGATTTTACCACGTTTAAATCCTTTTTCTAGTAAAAATTTAGAAAGAGTCTCATACCATGCCCTTGGAGCTTGCTTAAGTCCATACAAAGCTTTGCAGGTTTGTAGACATGATTGGGAAATTTGGAGTCTTCAAATCCAGGTGGTTGGGCAACATACACGGTCTCTTGCAGTTCACCGTTGAGGAATGCACTCTTTACGTCCATTTGATATAACTTGAAACGCTTAAAAGAGGCGTAGGCTAAGAAGATTCTGATAGCTTCCAATCTTGCAACTGGAGCAAAGGTTTCGTCATAATCGATTCCTTCTTCTTGCCTATATCCTTGTGCAACCAACCTTGCTTTATTCCTAGTGATGCTTCCATTCTCATCCATCTTATTCCTAAATACCCACTTAGTTCCTATCACTCCTTGATCCTGAGGTCTAGGCACCAAAGTCCAGACTTTGCATCTTTCAAACTGGTTGAGTTCTTCTTGCATAGCAACGACCCAACTGGAATCTTGGAGTGCTTCATCAATCTTCTTGGGTTCAACTTGAGACAAAAGTGAAGTATGCTCGTCATAGTTCGATCTCCTTGTTTGAACAGGAAAACGGATCACCAATCACATTTGTGAGGGGGTGGCTAGCGACTTCACGAACCTCCGGGGTAAGTCTGGTTGGGCGAGGTTTCTTGAAGATCTTCAATTGGAACGTCGTTAGATCCTTGGCGAAGTCATGGAATGTAAGTTAACGAAGAGGTTCTATAAGGCTGAATAGGGGAATTTTCAACTTCTTCTTCCCTTGCGGTTGCATCGGAGTAGGAACTTCGGGTGCGGTTTCAAGAGTGCGGTTTGAGGGAATTTCGGTTGAGGTCTTTGGATTTTGCGGTTGAGGTTCGGGTGCGGTTTGGGATGATTCACCTGGTTCATTATGCTCAACAAAATCATCGGCAACATTTGGAGCCAAATGTGGCTCAAGGAGAGAATGCTCATCAAAAGTAATATGGACAGACTCAACTATTTTTAAACTAGTTTTATTGAAAACACGAAAAGCTTTAGAATGTTTAGCATACCCAACAAAAATACCTTCGTCGGCCTTGGCTCCGAATTTACCTCTATTTTCTCTTAGTTGTAGAGGACAAAGCATTTGCGGCCAAAGATCTTGAAGAATGCAATGTTGGGGGTTCTTCCTCGTCAAAGCTCATAGGGAGTCTTATTATAGGTTTTGTTGATGAGGGAGCGGTTACGAGTGAAGCATGCGGTATTGATTGCTTGACCCAAAAATGCCGAGGTAGCTTCGCTTCGGATATCATTGTCTTTCCGGCCTCAATCAACGTCCTATTCTTCCTTTCCACAACCCCATTTTGTTGTGGAACACCATCGGTTGAAAAATTGTGATCAATCCCATGGTCATCACAATCTTGAGCAACACCGTTGTTCTTAAATTCTGTTCCATTATACGATCGAACACTAACGATGTCATCTTCTTTTTGAGTTTGGAGCCGTCTAAAAAGTGCGGTGAGAATCTCATAGCGATCATCTTTGGAAATCATCATCTCAACCCACGTATATCTTGAGTAATCATCCACCACCAATAAAGTATATCTATTTCCTCCAATGGCGGTGGTTACGGGTCCAAACAAATCTATGTGAAGCGGTTGTAAGCATCTTGAAGTTGATGGAGCGGTCTTCTTTGGTGAAAGACGACGCGGTTTGCTTACCAAGTGGCATGCCGCATTTTTCACGGATGGTGGTCAGCCACTTTGGGTAAACCACGAACGAGGTTTTCCCTACCAATCTTTGCAAGATACTTGAAGTTCAAGTGGCTCAACCTCTTGTGCCATAGCAAACTATTTTCGCTCACATTCTTAGCTACAAAACGAGATTAGTAATACTACATGCGGAATTTAGATCAATAATGTAAATATTACTCTTACGAATCCTGTGAGTAGAGTGACGCCGGAAATGCTATCTTTGATAAAGCGGTTTGATGATGTGAAGTTGCAAAGCATTCCTTTGTCGCAAAATTGAGAAATTGAAAGGAGGTTGTGCTTGAGTCCTTCAACAAGAGAAACCTTCTCAATGGTTAGGTTTCCTCTCCTTATAACACCATATCGATGGTCTTGCCTTTGTTGTTGTCACCAAAGGTTACAGACGGACCACTTGCTTCAATGACATCTTCAAGTAATGATCTATCTCCGGTCATATGTCTTGAGCGACCACTTTGTCAAGATACCATTCATTATCCTTGGAGTGACCGGCCATGAAGCGAGAGGACACGAAATGTAAACATTAAGAACGAGGTCCCCTTTTATTCCTTGGGTCTGAAGTTAGCAACCCTTTACGACCCACACCTGTTTGACAGAAGAAGGTTTGCACTTCCTGGCATTGGGTGTGAACCGCAAAGGCATTCTGCAGCCTTATGACCTAAACCATCACACACAGAACATTTATAAAAGCTACAAGCATCATGAGGTTTTACTAACTCCTTACTCTTCTTAGGAGTTGCATGCGGTTTGGGACAAGGAAGCGGTTTGGGAGGTGCAGTTCCAGCTAAGAGTCCGGCTGAGATAAAGGGAACAGGCTTTGGTTTGACCACGTATTTCACAGGAACGCTATTCTTGCTTTTGAAGGCGGGAGGAGCGGTCGAAGAAGAGACGCGGTCGAGACCTAGAGTTAGCATAACTGCCTTTTCCACCGAAGCGGTTGGAGCGGGGATTCTACCAATTCCATAAGCCATTTCCTCTTCAGGTGCTTCCACGAGAATTCTTAGGTTTTAACACGAATTCTTCCCATATTGCTTTCCTTTAGGGTAGACATAATTTACTTGTCTTGCTTTACCCTTACCCTTAGCATGCTTCTCCTTGGGAATTTCTTTAGTTAGTTCTGGAAATTCCTCATCCTTTTCACTCGAGGATGCACACTTCTCCTCTTCCTCAGATCCAAACCCTAGACCATCCTTAGTTCCAGGAGGTACTTGGAAGTCCATGATTTTATCCTTGGTGGATTGAGACTTGAGCCACGAATCAATAATCTTTTGGCGATTGTCGATTTGGGTTACCAAGTCATCATTCCTGAGTTGAAGTGCAGCAACCTTAGTTTCAAGGATGCGGTTTTGATCGACAAGAGGAGTCATGTTTGATTTGGTCCTTAAGATTAGAAATTTCAGACCTCATCACAGTTTTCTCCGTCTTGTCTGATTAAGTTCATCATGAGCTAAGCTTAAGGCTTTCTTAAGATTTGAGAACTGATGGATCACCATTTCAGCTTCCTTGAACATCCTTTCATGTTCCATGGGAGAAACCTCTTCCACCACCTTTTTCAAAATTTTCTTCTTTGGAATAGTTTTTGAAGGTGGAGCATTTGTAGGAGGAAAAATGGGACGTGAATACGAGCAATTTCCTATCTTCATGCTAGGAGTAAGTTTGATATCATCATCCAATTTAAATTTGGAAGTTTTGTAGAAACCTCCTTTTCTTCCATATCTTGCAACTCGACTGACTCAGAATCGATTCATCGGAAGCATGCAACTAAGCGAGAGATTAACCTCTTCGGTTTCATCATCACTTCCATCATCGAGAATCTGTTTCAATCCAAGTTGCTAATTCCTTGGAATTCTCTTCCTCCTCAAAGAACCATTCCCTTGCGACTAGAAAATTTCGCGGAGAGGTTTTCTTTTTCATGTATTCATATTTAGAGGTTTGTGGACACTCGGATGCAAAGTGACCGGGTTTTCTACAATTGTAGCAAACTAGATCACTCTTTTCTTTGTATCTCCAGCCTTAGAAAACGTTGCAGGAGGTTTGCCTTTTGAAAATGATTTTGTGAAAGGTTTTGAGGATTTTCTAAATTTTTGGAATCTTTTCACAAACATGGCAAAATCATCATCATCCATCTCGATGAGTGATGAGGTTGATATGGAAGGATCAGCGGTTTGGTTGGATGTAGATGGTTTCTCCTCTTGTTCCACTACGGACATGGAAAGCGATTTGATTTTTCCTTCAATCTCTTCAATATGATTTAATTTTAATTCATAGACTCTAAGATTGGCGTACAAGTTGCTTAACGACCAAGTACCCAAAACTTTGGAGTCTTCTAAAGAGGTAGCCTTATTTACCCATTTAGAACCTAAAGCAGATAGGAAAGTCATATTGATTTCCTTATCGGTTAAAGTTTTGCCAAGAGATCTACAAGAATTAACTACCTCAACATATCGGTCGTAGGTTTGACGCAAGGTTTCGTTGGATTTTACATGAAGTTGTTGTATGATCTTTCAACAAAGGCATATAATTTGGTTTCCTTGCATTCATCATCACCTTCGAGGTAGCTCTCAATGGCATCCCACATACGCTTTGCGGTTTTGAGGTACATCACTTTACGTAGAGTTGATACGGGGAGGGTTCCAAAAATGATGTGCCTAGCCTTGCTGTCAAGGCAACCAATCTCTTCTCTTCATCCGACCACTCTTCTTTTGGCTTTTTGACCTCGTGAATTGTTGCACTGGTGGTTGCATACTGTGTTGGCCTTCATTGGAACTAACGGGCCATTGATCACGCACTCCACCGACATTTCATCTAAAGTTTCCAAATGAATAAGCATTCGGCACTTCCAGATGTCAAAGTGGTCTTCGTCCAAGATTGGAATGTGTGAATAGTTAACAGTAGTCATTGTCTTTGTATTTGCCATATCGAATCGGCACACAAGTTGTTAAGCTTGAAAAACAGTGGTTTTAAAATGTGTTAGCTCTGATACCACTTGTTGGTCCCAAAGGTGGCAACAAGGGTGAAAATACAGCTAGAGGGGGGGTGAATAGCTGTTTAAAATTTTTCGCCCTCTAATAAAAACTAAACCTCTTGCTTACAAAATCCTCTTGCAGTTGATAACAGACTGCAAGTGATGGTGTAAAATGCACAACGAAATTATAGAGTGTAAAGCGGTTTTAGAGGCGGTTTGTAAAATGCGGTTTTGATATGCGGTTTTGGTAAGTGCAGTTTTACAAACGCGTGTGGTTTTGACTTTGTTAACTCCACACACTATTTCAAAATAATGGATAACTAAATAAAGATCAAACAGAGACAAAGATAAATAATTAGTAAGCACAAGAAATATAAATGCAGTAAGTAAGAACACGTTATTTGGAGTGGTTCAATCGATAAACGATCTACGTCCACTACCAAGATGGTTAGTCTTGGATTTCTAAGAGAGATTTTATATTAAGTATTGAGAGATTACAAAGTACAATAAAATCTTTTCTATGAAGAACAAATCCAAAACTATAACCAGTGTATCTCAAATGTATAATCTATGTGATTAAACAAGTGAGGTGTGTGTGTGAGAACAAGATCAAGGCTCTTTAAATCTGTGAGATGTAGAGTACAATGATTCTTGAATGTGTTAAGGCTTGATTTCTGGGCTAGGAATATTTCTTGAAGTATGAAGATGAAGATTCAAAGGGTTGAACAATTTCTAGGCAGAGCTTCAGCTTCTATGAACACAGCACTTCTCAATTTTTCAAGCAATCTTCAAATGGTGAAGATTAGGGGTATTTATACCCAAGCATCAAGAAACTAGCCGTTGGATACAGCTGTTGTAAGGACAGTACTTGATGCAATCCTATTGGTCCACAAAGAACCACTTTTGTCCTTTGGTACACTCGCTGCCAGATAAAGGCGATCGGGCTCAGTGCAAGCAATGAGGTTAGGACACTGTCACCTTTTCAAGATCCTTGCGGATCTTCTCGACATTGAATCACGTGACAAGATTTGGTGGTTGACTTTTGATATTGCTGACGTGGATTCCAACGGATAAAAAGTGGTTCACTTCAAGTAGCCAATCATTGGATGCGGTTGGTGAGATGCGGTTAGGGACATGCGGTTTTGCTACACCAGGAGGTTGCATGGATGCGGTTGCACATGAACTGCACAGGTGCGGTTCAAAGGCGGTTGCATGCGGTTGGTTCAATAAGCAGATTCAAGGTAGAACTACACTTGCGGTTTACAAGTGCGGTTTATAGGGCGGTTTTGAATACTGCTGGAACTGCAACTTTGCTTCCAATGAGTCTTGTGCCAGTCTTCAAGCCTAAATGTAACCTATTCTATAAAATGGACTTAGCTAAAAAATTGAAGTCTAAGCTTCATTACATAGGGTCCTAAAGTCCTTAAAATAGACAGGAGGTTATGGTATCAATCAAATCTAATACAAAATAGGAGGGTTAAACCATGCATACCCAACACTCTTTCTTTCTCCCTCTTAATTGCTTAAGCTACTCATTTTCAACTTAAAATTAATAGCTTTTTTTAAGGGCCAACGGACCCTAGGGCCCCTGAGCCCAGATTAAAGCCAATTTTAAACCATGTGAGATACTTATTTCCCTAGACACCCCTCGCATTCAAATTCTCTAAATTGCCCTTTTTAATTGCACCTGAACTAATGAACTAAGATGTGCTGGACTATCCTCCTCACAAGCACGTCAATTCCACTTTCACTTTCTATGGGCGTAAAATTTGTAGACATTTGACTTTTTCTTTTTCTTTTTCTTTTTTAACAACCTTTGACTTTTTTTAAAAAAGCAAAAATTGTTATAAAGCTAGCCTTACCACCCGATTGATATTATATTAAAGCCCATTTTAAACCATTTCAATCAAGGTTTTTTTAAGACTATTATGACACCTCTAATACACGAATGACTCAGCAGCATGGATCTCTAAGCCATATGCTATTATCTAAACAAACAACACATAAAATTTCACCATTCAATCAAGGTTTTTTTAAGACTATTAGACTCTTGTCAACTCTGCCAATAAAATTTCACCATTCAATCAAAGTTAAAGGGTTAAAATACAATAGTGCCCCTGAAATCAAACTCCACTTACTAACATTATTTTTTCATGTTCTTATTCACATATATGAGGATCATGGATCATTATTGACTTATAATACAAAATTTTCAACCAAAAAAATCAAAACATTTCAATCAAAAAAATCAAAATTTTCAATAATAACAACGAATTACTCTCATAATAACAACGAATTAATCTTATAATTGACTTATAAACTTATAAGACTTTTTAAAAAAGTCTTATAAGTAACATATAAGACTTTTTCAAAAAGTCTTATAAGTAACATATAAGACTTTTTAAAAAAGTCTTATATGTTACTTATAAGACTTTTTAATAAGTCTTATAAGTAACATATTATGACTTTTTTAAAAAGTCTTATAAGTAATATATAAGACTTTTTAATAAGTCTTTTTATTTATAAGACTTATTAAAAAACTCTTATAAGTAACTTATAAGACTTTTTTAAAAGTCTTATAAGTTACTTATAAGACATATTTGAACATTGAAAACTATGTTGTAAAAAAGTCTTATAAGTAGTAATTTATAAGAATTTTTTTAATAAGTATTTTTACTTATAAGACTTATTAAAAAATTCTTATAATTTACTGATAAGACTTATTAATAAGTATTATATGTAACATATAAGACTTTTTAAATAGTCTTACATATAAGACTTTTTAAATAGTCTTATAAGTAACTTATAAGACTTTTTAAAAAGTCTTATAAGTTACTTATAAGTCTTATAAGTTACTTATAAGACTTTAAAAAAAAGTCTTATAAGTTAGTTATAAGACCTATTTGAACATTGAAAACTGTGTTGTAAAAAAGTCTTATAAGTAGTAACTTATAAGACTTTTTTTAATAAGTCTTTTTACTTATAAGACTTATTAAAAAAGTCTTATAAGTTACTTATAAGACTTATTAATAAGTCTTATATGTAACATATAAGACTTTTTAAAAAAGTCTTATGATATTATTTACATAAAAATATAAATTTTATACAAACTTGTACTTCTAGTTTGTCGGTAATAAATCATTACTGATTTAAAGTTTGTAAAACACTATACAAAATGCACAAAGTTTAAGTTAAAAATAAGTCAGAATAAACATAAACATGAATTTATAAAAGCAACCTTAAGATAAAGTGTTTTCCAAGCATTATCATCATATTCATGGGCATCCTTCCGCATTGAACAATTATTCATTGACAGCCTACATAAACTCTGAGTAACTCATCCACAAGAGATCGAGCTTTCATCTGATTACGGAATGCTACTGATAAAACACTAACTTGTAGCTGCCACATGCAGTAAAATATTAGAATAATGTATATCTTTAAACTCTAATGATTTTGATCTAAGGAAATACAGTCAGAATAATGGTGCTGTCACATTCATGTAGGATACACATGGATGAACTTAACTCAACTGATTTTGATCAAGGAAATATATTCAGGATGATGGTGCTGTCACATTCTTGTAGGATACACATGGATGAACTTAGCTCTAATGCTTTGGATATACACTAACGAGTCCCTAGAAGTTTCTAAAGTACTTTGTTTTGGGTTTGACTTTAGGTAAAAAGCTTTGAAGGGAAAAAGAGTTGTAACTCAAAGCATGAGTCGTAATTTCCGGAACCAACTGTTCCATCATGGAAGCACCAATCTGCCTCGGCGCCACCCTCTCCAACACTTCACTCTCTGCTCACACTTCACTCTCTGCTCGTTCTTCACCGGCCGGAGTTGATTTTGCTTAAAAAAAAATGAGCGCACGATTTCGTACGGACCAGCTTCGCCTTCATTTTCATGGTCTCCCGAACAGATAAAGGTTGCTCCGGCTGACCTGACTCCGACGAGGCCCTGGATGAAAAATTTTGAGCCAGATCTCTGAGTTTGATTTCGCGGGAGGAGTTCCAGATCTGTCGAGTTTGTAGTTGAAGATGCCGGCGATCGAAGAAGAAAGAAGTTTGGTCACCGGAAAAGGTTGGTCGCCGGAGAAGAAGGTTGGTTGACGTCGACTGTCGCCGGAGATGGTTCAGAGAGAGAGATAACTTTGAGTGTGTGTGATTTTTAGAGAGAGAAAAAAAAGATCAAAAATGAGGAGAGGGGAGGGAGGTTGGGGTTTTATCTGGGAGGGAAGCCTAGCTAGGGGTGTATGGGGAATTTAAATTTGGGGACAACTCTTTTTTTGGGATTTATCAAAAAGTTTTCTTTAATAGGAAAAAAATCTGGGCTGAGGGGCCCTAGTGGAATTTTTCCTTTTTTAAGACAATCTTAATTAATTAAATGATTGCAATTTACCTTACCAAACATCCTTAATTTTTTAATCTCTTAAAGTGTTCCAAATTAAGAGCTTAATTGGGTTACCAAACAAGCCCTCAGGTATAGCATTTAAAAGGACAATTGAAGTGTAGTTATCAATGTGTTCATCGCCCGTTTGTTTTATATCTTGAATTAATTTGGTAAAATCATCAATGTTGTCCTCAATATATTTGTTTAAATCTAACTTGAAACTAAAAAACATTTCTAAAAGATAGGTTTTATTAGACAAGTTCTTATCAAAATAAATTGATTCCAATTTAGTCCAGAGATCTCTAGCATGCGCTTGTTTACCACATTTCCGAATAACAGCTTCGGACAAGTTCAAGATAATAGACGAGTAAGCACATTCATCCCATTCAAGCATATCCTCTTCAGAAGTGTCTTTTGGAAACTTTAAAGTTATTGCTTTATAAGTTTTTTCTTTAATCAAAATTCCTTTCATCTTTTGTTGCCATATAGAAAAATCACATTTTTCGTTAAATGGTTCCAAATTGTAATTCGAGGTAGACATTATCAAAATACAATTAACGTTTATGAAAATCACAGATTTAAGCATGTAGTCAACACAAAGCAAGCAAATAATTTCTAGCAGGCAGAAAGTTCTTAACGGGAGTAAATCACAATCAGTACAACAGCATGTATATGCTACCAAAAATACCAAACCAGAACTGCAGTTCGGATTGAAGGTAGCTTGCAGAAACTTCATGGGTTCATCCAACAGTGGCTCTGATACCACTGTAGTGTCACATGAGTAATGAACCTTACCAATGGAAGCAGAATAGGAGTTGAGCTGCAAAACAATGTTAGGAAGAAACAGAGAAAGTAGCATATGTTCAACAACAATAATAAAGAGACTGTACCACAGAAACTGAGTTACACTGGTCAATAGCATAAGCTTTGATTCGGCTCAGATCCCACACACAACAATTATACACTGAGTATAATTGTTCAGTCCAACCAATAGTTCGTTCCAAGGTTTCAATACTCGTCAATGGCCAAGCCTTCCAACAAACCCAAACCCGAAACACCCTTTCACACAATGATCTCACATAGGCTCAAACACACACACACCAAGTACCAGTGTATCCCTTCACAGAAAACCCAACTCACAGATTTCGAACAGAGCAAGGATGAAGAAGAAAGAGTTTGAGAGAAAGAGATAGAGAGATCGCTATTCAGAACCGTACCTTGAATAGGAGAAGGAGGACGGTATTTAGCTGGAATAGATAAGGATTGAAGAGATAAGGATTGAATAATCCTTATCAAGCTAAATGACAACTGCACCAGCACCAAAATCGCAGCAAGGGAGAAGGGCGAAGCAGCTGAGCGAAGAAGCAGGGAGACCAAAATTAGGGCGCAAAGTGAAAACCCATAATTTGATCGGCCGATGATGAATAGAGGGAAGTGGGCTTGGGTCGGGTTGCTTTGGGCCTTAGTAGGTTGCCCAACTTGGGCCTTCACTACTTTACAGAAACCCTTGTAGATGGTCTAGAATATATAGGCCCTGTTAATTTTTTTTCTTTCCTTTTTGTGATTTTGTGAGCTTGCATGCGAATATTACTTTGTCAACGGGTTAATTCCACTGCCCATCACTCAGGTTTGGTTTTGTCTCACTTTTTTACTTTTGTCAGTTTTATGCAAGTTAAATGACTATTTTACTCCTCAATGCAAAGACCAAGTTATATTAAAGATTTAGGGGTAAAATAGTCCTTCATCTTACATAAAATTGACAAAAGGGGGAATGATACAAAATCAAACCTGGGGGGAGGGCAATGAGACTTAT
The DNA here is from genome assembly GCA_022495995.1 of Adenophora triphylla var. japonica. Taxonomy (NCBI): domain Eukaryota; kingdom Viridiplantae; phylum Streptophyta; class Magnoliopsida; order Asterales; family Campanulaceae; genus Adenophora; species Adenophora triphylla. The sequence goes on along the minus strand of JAFEMH010003451.1, from coordinate 47,891 downwards.
CCAAACCTCATGGGTGGGCAGTGGAACTGATGTGATTGTGAAATATAGATTTGGGCCTGAACAGTGCAGTAGGCCCAATGTGGCGAAATGGGCCAAGTGGGCTAGGTGAGCTACGTAGGGCAAGTGGACCAGGGGCATATAAAATGTATAGTAAAGGTAACCCCTCGTTAATAGGCAACAAGTATGTTAGCGACGAGTATAGTGAGGGTAGTGGATGGAATTGGCGATAATATGAGTATTGCTCCCTTTCTTAGGATTGTCGCCTGGGCGACAATCATGACAGGTGACTGGTAAGTGATTGAGGTGTTTCCACATAGGTACCCACTATAACCGTTAAAACAGTGTGATTTGACAAGGTAAATAGTGATTTCCCACTAACTTGGGAGTAGTTGGCAACCTTATGGGATGATTGACACGTGTCCCCCCCATGTGCAAGGCACATGCTGCATGGGGGTATTTAAAACTTAGAGAAAATATCATTTGTAAGTCTCTCTTACTCTCTCTAAGCTCTCTCTCTCTCTCTCTCTAAGTTCCATTATTATCAAGCTCAGTTACCAGTCACTTATTCTCACGCCGGAGGGGTTTTGCCGGAGCCACCCCCGGCTTAGTTCACTTGTTTGCTTGGGTGTAGGTGATGCATTTGACCACCAAGGGAGGACCAGCCGGAGTATCCATTCGTGGATCGTATTTCAGTTCCTGTGCAACACATTTTGGCTGTGTAGCATCAGTTGGTTTCGTTGCCGGGACTTGAACGTTCTTCTTTGTTGGTCCGGTGGAGTTTGGTGGTTGTTGGTGGTTAGGATTGAAGGTGGTGCACTGTTGGTGTTTGTATTCAGAAAGTTAGGAGATTTCCTTGTCAGTGTCTATCAGTGTTGTGTTGTTGGTGTTGTAAGTCTATTTGTTCTGTTGAACTTTGTGGTTGATTTGCAGTTGATATAAGGTGATTTCTTGTCAGAGGTTCTGTTTGAGGACTGTCAGGAATTGTTCTGTTTGGCTTGGTGTGGGTTGGTTTAAATATTTGTTTGTACGCTCAAAGAATTGTTAGTATGGGTCAAGATAAAGCGACCCATTCGAAGGCAGCTCAAAATTTGACTTTGGCGACCCCAAATCCCAAGGAGGTTCGTGGAGGCGGGGGATCTGAAAGGGATGGTGATGTGCATACTTCTCAGACGGACTCCAGCATTAGGCAAGCTAGAGGGCGAGATGAAAGGGCGAGAGTTGAAAAGGCGAAAGCAGTGGCGGAGGGTCAGATTCCCGCCCCATCCAAGAATGATAATGCTAGGGCAAAGGCTGATAGGTTGAGGGCAGACAATGAATTGTTGTTGCGAGTTCTCGCGAATAACCAGAAGTTGAGGGAAATGGATCAAGAGCCTTCTCATATTCCACAGGAGTTGTTGGCCGGCGAGGCGGGAAAGGGCCCAGCAGGAGGTCGAGAAGCCAATATGAGCGTTGTCAATGAGCCAAGGCGGGCGAGGGACATGCCGCCGCCTAAAGATAAAACCAGGGAGCGTAGGCGAGATCAGGGGAAGGCGAGGTCAGAAGGGGTTGTTGCTAAAAGGAAGGCTGATGATTTAGAAGCGGGAAGAAGGAAGAGGAAGATATATCACAAGTTTGGAAATTCAAGGGATAAGTCTTACTACTTTGAGTATGAAAGCGACGAGTCAGGCAGTGGTTCGACGTTTGACAAGGAGTATGTACCCAGTAAATCCAAGCATTCTGAGGAGAGGTTGCATCATTCGCGACATTCTGAAAGGAATCATTAAGATGAAGAGTCGCCGCGAGATAGGGAGAGGAGGCGACAAGAACGGAACGATAGGGAGTATGAGAAGGAGAAGGAAATAATAGATGCTAAGGCGGCGAAAGTGGCAGAGGCCGAGAAAATTGCTGAAGCCTTGAAAGCTGCAGAGTTGGCTAAGGCTGATGAGGTCGAGAAAGCGAAGAAAGAGGAGGAGGAGAAATGGAAGATGAGATGGTGGAAATGGCCAAAAAGATTAAAGATTTAGAGGCGGGAACAAAGAAGGTTGAAGAGAAGAGTTCCTTTCTGGCCCCATTTACTAAATGCATTAAGAATGTTGCCCCAGATCCAAGTTTTTGCATGCCTAATCTATCAAGTTACTCAGGGAATTCTAGGGCGATAACCCATGTAGGCGGGTTTGAGGCGACAATGTCTTTGTTGACTGAAAACGAAGCGGTGTTGTGTAGAGCGTTGGTAAGTACTTTGGCGGATCATGCCTTGGAGTGGTTCTTGGCTCAGCCCGAGGAGTCAATAACTGGTTACCAGGATTTTAAGGGGAAATTCTTGGCGAGATTCAGTGCGTCGGGGTCACAGCCAGTGCAGAAGCAAGAGTTATGCAGCCTCAAGCAAAAAGAGGGAGAGGGGATTGCAAGCTTTACGGACAGGTTCATGGGCATTACAAATCAAATTTCTGATATTGACCAGGGCCAAATAATCATGTTATACAATACCAGTTTGCTGCCATGTCCTTTTAAGCAAGAGTTAGGCATGAGATTGCCAAAGACTACGGGGGAATTGTATGAGAGGGTTAGAGGATTTTGTGGCGGTGCGAGGGATCATGAGGTGAAAGGGACTCATGCGGCAAGTTCAGTGGCAAAGAAGGTGGTAAAGGAAAGAGTTGAGGTGGTGCGAGATGATAGGAGGGGATCTGGCGGCAATCAGGGCAAGTGGTCAGGCAGGAGGTAGTGGGGGCCGTGGTGGAGGCCGTGGTTATAGCCGTGATGGTGGCCAAGGTGATCAGCTAAGGAGAATTATTAAGTACAGTAGATTGAACACCCCAATTAGCGAGATTTTAAAAAGGGTGAATCTACTTGAGCCATTTGCCATCAAGGAAGGAACTTCGGGAGCTATGGACAAAAGCAGTTATTGTGAGTACCACAAAGATAGGGGACATAAAACTGATGATTGTTACAATTTGAGGCGAGTGATTCAGATGCAGATTGACAGAGGTGATTTAAAGGAGTATTTAGAGGAGAATGTTGAGCTAGATGATCAACGAAGGCAGGAGCGAAATATGGTTGATGTAATTCATGACCCGTTGCCCAGCATGGCCCAGCTGAATAACCAAATCATGACTTTGTCGCATACTTTTGACGTTCCGCAGTATCCCGCCAGTGAAGATAGAGTGATCAGCTTTTCCCGGCGAGAATTGGCTGTCACCAAGAGTCACGGGAATCAGCCCATAATTATCACGATGTATCCAGGCAACAATATAGTGCAACGAGTCATGGTTGATTCGGGGGCAAGCAGGAATGTGCTGTATTATGATGCTTTTAAAAGGATGAACTATACGGAGGCAAATTTGGTACCCTATAAGGGATATTTGGAAGGTTTCACCAACCATGCAGTCAAGGTGAAGGGGAAAATTATGTTGGATGTGGAGATTGGCAAAGGGAGGTTGGCGAGAAGCGAGAACATTGAATTCATGGTGATTGATCTCGTTTCCCCTTACAATGCAATAGTGGGAATTCCATTCATGTTGAGCTTTGAAATGGTTTTGTCAATTCCCCACTAGAGGGTGAAGTATCCTACTCCCAATGGGATAGGCTGTTTGAAGAGCGAAGTGATCACGGTGATAAGGAAGAAGAAAGAGATGCAAAAGGCCAAGGCGGAAAGCACGAGCTTCATGACTACTAAGTCTGATTCTCGCCCATTGAAGATAAATGTGGTCGAAATTGTGGAGGTTGAGGATGATGAGCCTGATTGGATAGTGACAGATAGTATGATGAATGGGACAGCCATGGTAGTTGCAGTGGCCAGGGAATTTCCAAAGGTGATGACAGTTGAAGTTGAGGAGGTGCAGAAAGCGTAGGAGTTGAATGTGCGAGAATCTGGTGTGGTTGTTGTGCGAGAATCTATGAACGAAGTGATTGAGTTGTGAGAACCTGGGGACAATACTCTTGAGCAGGAAGTGGAGGTGGCAGAGATGCGGGAACCTGAGCCCGAGGTAGTTGAGTGGGATGGTGACGGCGAGAACAGTTTTGCAATGGAAGTTGTGAATGTGTCTCAAAATTTGAGCTATGCAAGAGTTGTGAGGTTTGTACATATGGCATAGCCAAGAATTGAAGAGATTGCTGAAGAGTTTTTTGATGAATCTGATGAGGAATGTGAAACCGTTGAGGTGGGGGATATAGAAGGGCGGCCTACTGGGAACGTTTTTGCTGATCTCAGGAAGGCAATTGTCGCTAAAGGAAAGAAAAGGAAAAGAATGGAGGTTGAAACTTTACATGTGCGAGATGAGCCCGATATTCAAGCGGGAGAAGAGTTGGAAGAGGTGGAAGTGAATAGTTATTTCCCAGAATAGAAAATAAAGATTGGTAAACAATTGTCGCGGGATGAGCGGGAATGCTTGATTGAATTTTTGAACGAGAATTTGGATGTATTTGCTTGGCGGCCTGAAGATATGCGGGGTATTGACAAGAATGTGGCTATGCACTGTTTAAATGTTGATCCAAATGTAGAGCCATTCAAGTAGAAAGTATGGCATTTGTCGCTTGAGAAGGAGATTGCGGTTTTGGAGGAGGTTGAGAAGATGTTGAAGGCGGGAATAATTGAGAAGATACAATATCCAATTTGGTTGGCCTGTCCGGTGATGGTGTTGAAGTCGAATAAGAAATGGATGATGTGCATAGATTTCATGGACTTGAATACGGCATGCCCCAAGGATTTCTATCCTTTGCCAAAGATTGATAAATTGGTTGATTCTATTGCCGGCTACAAGGCCTTCAGTTTTATTGATGCTTATTTTGGGTACCTTCAGATCAAAATGGCCGAGGAGGATAAGGAAAAGACAACATTCAGGACTCCAAAGGGAAATTTTTGTTATAAGATGATGCCGTTCGGATTGAAGAACACGGGGGCGACATATCAAAGGATGGTAAATGAGGTGTTTAAGTCGCAGATTGGGCGGAATATTGAGGCGTACATTGACGATATGGTGATAAAGACCAAAGAGAAGAATCATTTGTTAGATCTGGCCGAGACATTTGAAAACTTGAGGCGAAATTCAATGAATTTGAATACTAGTAAGTGCACTTTTGGTGTTACGGCGGGAAAATTTTTGGGGTTTTTGGCGAACAGACACGGGATTGAGGCTAACCCGGAGAAAATTCAGGCTTTGCTGGACATGTCACCTCCAACGTCTATCCGCGAGATCCAGCGGCTAAATGGGATAATAATTTCATTGGGGCGATTTATCTCTAGATCGGCGGAAAGATGCTTACCATTTTTAAGGTGTTGAAAGGCGGGAAGAAGTTTGAATGGGATGAAGAGTGCAGAATGGCGTTTGAAGAGATGAAGGCTTATTTGGGGAAACCACTATTGTTGTGCAGCCCAGTTGAGGGGGAGGAATTGTTTGTGTATTTGGCGGCCTCAGACTATACAGTTGCAGCGGTTTTGGTGAGAGAGGAAGGAGGTATTCAAAGGCCAGTTTATTATGTTTCGAAGGCATTGAGTGAGATTGAGTCGAGATATTTTAACGCCGAGAAGTTAGCTTATGCTCTGGTGGTGGCGGCAAGAAAGTTGAGGGCTTATTTTGTCGCCCATTCGATTGTTGTTTTGTCTGATGCCCCATTGAGAAAGATTTTGCAGCAGCCTGACTCGGCTAGAAGGTTGTTGAAATGGTCAATTGAGTTGATAGAATTTGATATCATATATGAACCCCACAGAGCGATAAAGGCACAAGCATTGGCTGATTATATTGTGGAAACTTCATTCACCAGATCCCAGGTGGAGTTGGTTGAGGAGAAAGGGAAAGGAAAGGCGGCAAAGCGAGTGGTGCCAAGTTTGATTGAGGAGAAGGAGAGGACGGCGGAATGTTGGGTTTTTCATGTGGATGACTCGTCGGCCAAGGATAGAGGAGGCGCGGGAATAATTTTGGTATCACCAGATGAGGAGTGTAAATATGAGAAAGCATTTAGATTCAAGTTTTCAGTGTCCAACAATCAGGCAGAGTATGAGGCCTTGGTGGCGGGAATTGAATTGGAAAGGGATATAGGGGTGAAAAGGATTGTGGTTCATTCTGATTCTCAGCTGATTGTGAATCAAGTGCGAGACGAGTATGGGGTGGTGAATTCAGCCTTGATAAAATACTGCAATTTGGTGAGAAGCATTTTGAGCGGGTTTGAGTTTTGGGAGCTTGATAGGGCCGAGAATTCTCAGGCAGATGCTTTAAGCAGAGCGACATGAAGTGAAATGAATGAGGCGACTATTGAGCCAATGGTTGAATATGTTGATATGCCGACAATCAATAGGCCCGTAGTGATGGAGATTGAGGAAGCTAAGAAAAATTGGGTAACTGAAATGAAAGATTTTTTGGACAAGGGGGAATGCCGCCTGATGAGGAAAGGGCTAAGTTGGTAAAGGTGACCTCACCGCGGTTTACTGTGCAGGATGGTATTTTGTGTAGAAAATCATTCTAGAAGCCGCTGATGAGATGTATAGAGCCAAGTCTAGTGTCAAAAGTTTGTTTGAAATTTATGAAGGCGTGTGCGGAGGCCATCTAGGGGCGAGATCACTGGCCCAAAAAGTTTTGTTTCATGGGTATTATTGGCCCAATTTGAGGAAGGATACAGAAGATTATGTGAGGAAATGCGAGAAGTGCCAACGATTCGGCAATATTCTGCGGCAACCCGCAACTGAGCAGACCCCTATAGTGGCGACATGGTCGTTCGACATGTGGGGAATAGATTTGATTGGGCCGTTCCCAAAGGCCAAGGGAGGATGTCAGCATGTGGTTGTCGCCGTTGATTATTTTAAGAAGTGGACTGAAGCGAAGGCCTTGGCGACAATCAGTGAAGATAATGAGATCAAGTTTATTCAGGAAAATATTTGGTGTAGATATGGATTGCCCAGAGCCATTATTTCTGATCATGGAACACAGTTTGGGAAGAAATTTTCCGCGGAATGTGCAAGAATGAATGTAAAGCACTAGATGTCGGCAGTGTATAGGCCACAATGTAATGGACATGCTGAGGCATCAAATAAGCAGATCATTTCCGCCCTTTGCAAGAATCTAGAAGGAAGAGGCGGTGCCTGGTTGGAAGAATTGCGGACGGCGTTGTGGTATGTCAGAACCACTATAAAAGGATCCACTGGAGAGACGGCATTTGCGCTGACTTATGGATCTGAGGCCATGGCACCGGGCGAGATGACATTGCCGACATATCGAGTGACTTATTATGATGAGGCGATAAATGGTCAGAGGCATTGCAATGATCTGGATTTGAGTGATGAGAGGAGGTTGCAGGCGAGAATGAGGATGGTAAATTACAAACAGAAGATGAAGGCCCAGCATGATAAGCGAGTAAATAAAAGGTCTTTCAATGTAGGAGATTGGGTGTTGAGGAGTGTGGAGGCCACTGGGCCTAAACCTGGGTCCACCAAGTTAAATGAAAAGTGGGAAGGGCCGTTTCAAGTGACTAAAGTTGTTCGTGAACGGACTTACAAGCTGAGGAAGCAGGATGGCGAAGAGCTGAAGAATGCGTGGAATGTTGATCATTTGAAGCACTTTTATCAATGAAGTTGTCGCGCTCGTTTGTAATTCAATTTTTTGATTGTCGTCCTAGATAGCAAAAGTTGTATAACTTTTCTTGTGATTTAAACATCACGATTGTCACTCCAAGAGGGAAAAGTTATGTAAAATTTGTCAAACTAGAATGATGTAACTTGTACATATGGTGGAAAAGATGGCGGGAATCTCTCAGCGACATGTTTGTATTATGATTCAATCCATACTTGTAACATTCTAACAAGGTTAATTTTGTGTTTCATGGATCAATGGATGAATGGACGAAGGCGAGAATCGAGAATCCGGCATGGAATGACGAAAAGAGCTAAAGCTTGAAGATGGAGGCAAGTAGAGATTGCCGCTAAAGCTTGAAGATGGAGGCAAGTAGAGATTGTCGCTAAAGCTTGAAGATGGAGGCAATGAAGGTTTCCGCCGAAGATGCGACCTAGATGAGAGGGCCAGACGCCAGGAACACTGCGACCTGGCTGGGAGGGCCAGGTGCCAGGAACACTGCGACCTGGCTGGGAGGGCCAGGCGCTAGGAACACTGTGACCTGGCTGAGAGGGCCAGGCACCAAGAACACTGCGACCTGGCTGGGAGGGCCAAGGGCCAGGAACACTGCGACCTGGCTGGGAGGGCCAGGCGCAAGGAATACTGCGACCTGGCTGGGAGGGCCAGGTGCCAGGAAAAAAATCAGAACAAAGATTATGGTCAAGAATAATCTTGTCGCAGAGGTGTAAGTATCAAGTGTGAAGCTTGTCGCAGAGGCGATAAGTATCAAGTATGTAGCTTGTCGCAGAGGCGATAAGTATCAAGCGGGTATCTTGTCGCAGAGGTGATAAGTATCAGTGTGTATCTTGTCACATAGGCGATAAGTATCAGTGTGTATCTTGTCGCAGAGGCAGTAAATATCAAGTGTGAATTGTCGCCAAACTTACAATATGTTTTATTATGTGTTGTATCTAAAGTTACCATAAAGTTTAGTAAAACTGAGTGGCGAGAATCTTGACTTAGGAGTGAGGCTGTTTAAAGACAAGCCTCATTTTTTTGAAGGGAGTAGTATGTATATAGAGATAAGGTGATTAGGTTCAATCTTTGATAAACTATCAAAGCAAAGTTAGAGTTGTCGAAAGATAAGACATGCGACATGCATAAGTTAGAAATTTAAAGTGGGAATTTAAAACAGGTCAAAGAAAGCAAAGCAAAGAAAGAAACATTCATGAAGGCGAGAATTAAATAATAAGTAGAAAAAACACAAGATAAAATGTCGCAAAGAGGCAACAAAAGTAATTACAAATTGTTTGGCCACGAAGGCCCACCATAAAGATTGAAATTAGATTGTTTGCAACAAATTACGATAGTAAAATACGAAAGGCAAAATTAAAAAACAGAAAGTAAATTGTTTTGCTACAGGCCCAAGTTAAAAATAAAAAGTGTTTGTGATCATAAAGCGAGAAGATTAATGGCCTTCGTAAGCGGCATTAAGAGCATCCTTGTTTTTCTGGGAAAGGCAACCCATGCGGGAATGGCGTTGTCGGCACGAATAGCGGGAACAAGCCCGGGGGCTTTGTCGAGAACTATATCTTCCTCCGCCAGCTGGGTTAGCTCCTCTTCGCTGTAAGGAACAAGACTATGTCCCTTACGACTGTGATCACTAAAAATCATTTTAGAACCCCATTTTGCTAGCATGGCGGGGGTGATGGCGGGAAGTTGGTCAACATTGGCGGCAATCGATCTTAGTGTGTGCAGGATCGCATTGTCGTAGGCATCCACTGTTTCATCATCAACTTTGTTCTTGGCCTCAGCGAGATCATTCTTTAGCTTCGTAACTTGATTGGCCTTAACAAAGTTGTCATCTCTAATCCGCACATTTTCTTCTGCAAGATTTGCGAGCTTGTCTTCGACATCTTTATATTTCTTTTCCATCTCTTCCCGATAGGCGTCCCTCGCCTTAACCTTCGCCTCCGGAGCAGCGTCTGCTTTAGCATTCTGATCCTTTAATTCTTTGATTGTTGCATCCCGCCCGGATACCCTCCTCTTATAGGTATTCCTGTCGTTCTCAGCTTGAGTAAGGTCTTCCTCCAAGGCGGTGCATTTTTTGCTTAAGCCCAAAACCATGCTACTGATTTGAACGAGATAGGCGATAATAAAGTGTTAAGCAAATCTAAAAAGTGAAATGAAAGCGAAAAGAAGAAAAGTGTCATACCAATGAAAGTTGAATTCCCGCATGATAAGCAGAATGGGCGGGATCCTCCCCTTCAACATAAGCGACCTGTTCAGCATCGCTAGATGTTTTCAGGGCTGTGGAGCCCAGCAAACAAGCCACTGGTTCCATCCTCTCAACAATGAGTCCCTTAAGAGCGGGAATGTTGTTGGCTTCTTGGCATAAGGTTTTCATACCTTCCTCATCTGCGGGAATTTGAAAGCCTTCCTCCAGCCAGCTGGCTCTGCGGAGGGGAGTTGTGCGAGAAGTGAACTTATGAGTTGGAGAAGTAGTAGGGGCTGGTTCATTGGATTGGGAAGGAGAGGGCAGGATATCAGTTCCCGCAGCATTTTCTGGCTGAACCTCCTCAGTTTTTACAGTTTGATCATCGAGATGATCATCATCCTCAACATCAATGGGATTCTCTTCATTCTCCTCTTCATCTTCCAAATTCAGAGCCTCAGGTTGATCCCCTTGAGATTGGGTAGAAGCCGCCGAGCGTTGTCACTTCTGTTGGCGGGGAGTTGTTGAGGAAGCTCTATTGCGAGAATCTTCAGTGACAATTCTGTCATCAACGCCAGTGGGCGAGATGGGAATGGCGAGATCGGTTGGCTGGGCCATCATGGCTACTTTCCTAGCCATGGCCAACCGTTTAGCTTGTTGCTCAGAAGTGCCTTGGGACAACCTTTTTTGGTTCATATTCATGGTTCGTTGTACTGCGAGAAAAAAGAATGAATGTTAGCGACAATTAAAAGTTAACTAGTGAATAAGAGAAATAAAGAAATGGCGGGAACCATACGTTGTACTCTCTGCATGGCGGGACACATATTCTGACCATTCCCGCAAACCGTGCATTTTGAGTTGAATTTATAGCCTGTGTGAAGCTCCCATCTAGGCCAAGACTCGATATGTACTATGGCAACACGCGGAGGTGTAGGCGGGAAGTTATATGATAGCCCTACTTGGCTAAGAATGGAATGGTCAGCGACAATTTTTTGGCAGGAAAATAGGGCAGGGGGAGGATCGATTGTGCCAGAAGCATCAGCGAGAATTTGGAGGAATTGCCTTTTAAGGCGTTTCTCGTCTTCATCCAGAGCCCATTTCTTGTCTATTTTGGGATGGATTCCTATTAGGTCTGTGGGAAGAGCCCAGCCAACGCAGGAAATGATGAACAAAGGGTCAGTTTGCAAGTTGTGAACTTTAGAGGGAAGAGGAGTCAGGATTTTTGGCCTTTTAAATTGCAACGACATTCGAAGTTCGTTGGTTTGCTTATCTTTTTGTGGGTAGCCAGTGAATAGGTCCATAAGAAGATGAGTGGTGGGTTCCCGCCTGAGGGCGCGGCAAATAACAATGAAACAGGTGATAGCCCTACTGCATTAGGATGAAGCTCAACTATTGCCGCTTGGGCTTTATAGAGGACAAGAGAAATGAATGGATCGACAGGAATTCTAAGTTCTGCGTCAAGTTGGGACGGGAATACAACGATGTCGTCCTGCCTATGTCGGATGGCGAAAAGAGCCATCTCGCCATCATAGTCTGCTATATGTTAGTTTAGATGATCTATATGGTATTTAGTGTGGTAAGGGGTGATATAAGAATTTTGGGAAGAGCTGGTTCCCACTCCGTCAGAAGTGGGATTATAGGTTAAGGCTAAGTTCCCGCCAGTGTGAGCTGAAGTGCTGGGGGCTCCGGAGTTTGACATCTCGCCTGAATCGGAAGAAGAAATAACTTGTTTATAATGAGTCCTACTAGCTAAAGATCTCGCGGCGGGAAAGTCAGTGTCAGAGCTGTCAGAATCTATGGGGGATCCATAGAAGCGATAAAGATGGTCACAAAGTTCGCGAGAAGTAAAATTTTTTTTAGACATGGGGGCTGAGGCATGAAGGAAACATCTACCCCTAACTTCAATGGCGGCAATAATGGCGGGGTCTACTCTATTAACAGTTAAACAACGTACTAAGTCAGTTCGTGGGATTCTCACCCAAATGCCCCTAGTCAAGTAATAGATACCCCCAGATCTCTGACACTGACCATACCTAATTTGCCTAACACAATTTTTATATCTAGCCATAGGCGACAAACAGGAATTCGAAGAAAACAAGAAAAATTAAATATTAAACAAATTACCTGGAAATTATGAAGGATCATTGAGAAAGTTGAGTAGAGGCTGGAGGTCCACCGGAATATTCAACGGACGTGAGAAGGGGTTATTTTCCAGGTTGAATAATCGTTGAAAACTGAAGAATAGTGATCGGAATGCAAGATAAACTGAAGATTTTAAGGAGATTTGAACAGAAAGCAACGGGTAAGGCTAGATTCAGGTTCACCGAAAAAGCTAGCAGGTGGCCGGAAAATCTCTTGGGGTTTCAGAGAGCAAATGGATGGAAAAAGTGAAAGTGAGGAGGGGGAAAATTATTTATACTATGGGAATATCAAAGGTTTTTTAATTAATTGGCCCCAAAAAAATTTAATTCCCCCCATTTCATGATTTCAAATTTCAAAGCGTCTCTTCGAATGTCCCATCATAGCCGTCAAACCATCAAAGGAACCTCTCTGGACGTGACACGTGTCCATCAGGTGTCAGTGTTAACCGTCATCTCGCTTGATTGATGTAAGTGGGCGGGAAGTGATGAAGTGTCTTGAATTTCTCTCCTGGAACATGAATGATTCAGGTCTCGAAATTGGGGGCTATTGATGTGATTGTGAAATATAGATTTGGGCCTGAACAGTGCAGTAGGCCCAATATGGCGAAATGGGCCAAATGGGCCAAGTGGGCTAGGTGGGCCACGTAGGGCAAGTGGACCAAGGGCGTATAAAATGTATAGTAAAGGTAACCCCTCGTTAATAGGCGACAAGTATGTTAGCGACAAGTATAGTGCGGGTAATGGATGGAATTGGCGACAATATGAGTATTGCTCCATTTCTTAGGATTGTCACCTGGCGACAATCATGACAGGTGACTGGTAAGTGATTGAGGTGCTGCCACGTAGGTACCCACTACAACCGTCAAAACAGTGTGATTTGACAAGGTGAATAGTGATTTCTCACTAACTTGGGAGTTGTTGGCAACCTTATGGGATGATTGACACGTGTCCCCCCATGTGCAAGGCACATACTGCATGGGGGCATTTAAACCTTAGAGAAAATATCATTTGTAAGTCTCTCTCACTCTCTCTAAGCTCTCTCTCTCTCTCTCTCTCTCTAAGTTCCATTGTTATCAAGCTCAGTTACCAGTCACTTATTCTCACACCGGAGGGGTTTTGCCAGAGCCACCCCCGGCTTAGTTCACTTGTTTGCTTGTGTGTAGGTGACGCATTTGACCACTCAAGGGAGGACCAGCCGGAGTATCCATTTGTGGATCGTATTTCAGTTCCAGTGTAACACATTTTGGCTGTGTAGCATCAAGAACTAACCCCTTTGTCAACTAGAAAATAAACTTGCTAATACCTGAAATTGAACCATTTATATATACGTAGAAGAGAAGATTCAAAGCAACTACAGAAAAGTGGTGGTTATGATGTGGCTATTTGTTGTGTTCATCTTAACTTCAAGCTACACAGCTAGCTAAACATAAATGCTTATTGTTTGTATTCTCAAGCCAACTGTGCCAAACATCGAGTGGCTTAGGAGAACAAATTCAACTGTGGGATGTGATCTTGATTCCTTTGTAGTGACGTACTATTAGGAATATAATATCATCATATTATATTCATGTATATATTGTATATACTCCTTCCGTCTCGCTACAACCTGCACACTTTTCTCATTGGGCGTCCCATTACAAACTGCACACTTCCTAAAATGGCAAAGAATCTTTACTATTCTACCCACTAATTCTCTCTCCTACTTTACTTTTATACTCACAACACCAATCAAATCACTATTTCCTACCCCACTTTCTCTTTCCAACCTCACTTTTCATACTCACAATATTTTCTCCACTAATTTTTTCCTTAATTCTCGTGCAAACAGTAACAGTGCGGGTTCTACCGAGATGGAGGGAGTATAGATTAGGAAACACAATCCTTGTATTAGATTAGGAAACACAATCTTAGAAACCTTCTCCTTCTAGGAGATCAATCATTGTATTAGATTAGAATCCTTTTCCTTCTATAAGATTACCTCCCCATTGTAACCCTATAAATATGTACCTCTATTATCATAATCAATTGAGTCATTCAATTCATTTTTTCTCTTTCATGTTTTGATTGACTTCATCTAACTCTCTTTATTCTAATATGGTATCAGAGTTAAGATCCATAGAAGAACTTCTCCGCCACCTTGCTTCCGCCACCAACTACCAAAGCCCCCACCACTCTTAAAAGTCTCCAAGATGTTCAAAAACCCTAAACCTTTTTGTAATTCAACCCCCTCGGCTCAAAATCCCTTTTGACCAAACCCCAAAAATTTCTTTTTTTGTTATTCAATCACCTCGAATCAAATACCCTTTTGATCGAAACCCTAAACCTTTTTATTATTTCTCCCCTTCAAAAATTTTCTTCTTCTTACATTTTTCTCTTATCTCAATGTAACGTTGAGTTTTTTTTCTCCTCTTCACTTAATCTCGCTTGGAAAAACAAACCCAATTCGTTGTCCAGACATAAAATCGTCATTGAGACGTAGTCGATGAGACACAAAGTCGTCCTTGAGACGTAAAACAAAACCCAAAACCAAAGTCGTCTTTGTGATGTAAAACTCATAACCTAAACCAAAGTCGTCCGTGTGACGTAAAACTCAAAACCCAAACCAAAGTCGTCCGTGTGACGTAAAACTCATAACCCAAACCAAAATTTCTCGTCGTTACGACGTAAAATAAACCTTCAAACCCAATTCTTTGTCGAGACATAAAATTGTCGTTGAGACGTAGTCGATGAGACACAAAATTCCTCAAAAAAAAAATCAATCAACAATACCCGGAGAAATTCAAGAGCAGAGATATCACAGCAGCATTTCTCGAGCTCCCTTATCTCAAAGTCTTTCTCAAGGAATACTGCAACAAGTATATGTCCACGGGACCTACCTACAGATTTGGTGGCCAAGGCTTTGTGAGTATATGCAGTCCTCTAAAATGATGTTTGATTTCAGTTTATCTTCTGTCAGAAATGCTGTTATATTCTAGTTCGTCAGAAGAGCTTATGAACTAATAAGAAGGATATAGTGGGTATTAGAAAATATTTTACTCAAAAACACTGTAATAATCAAAAACATAATCTATAAGCCATAAAAATAAACTAGAAATCTAGCTAAAATAAAAAGTCCTAAACATTCTTCACACAAGCTAAAATAAATTGTGTGAATGCTCATGTGAAGGCAATGGAGAAGTCACATAGAAGGGATGAGATCACTCGACCCTTTTGACTTTTGAAAAATATCGTTATAGTACCACTAAATTTTGAAAAAAAGTCTCTAAAATATTATTTTTGTCTATTTCTACCCCCTTTATTTTTGGTTACTATGATTTTATTTAGATCCTCTTTTATGCCAAATTTCTTTATAAATAAGAATATTTTTTTTCTCTGTTAGTGTTAGATCATGTGTTGCCCTGAATGTTGTCCCAAGTGTTGCAAACCAGTGTTGCCATTTGGATTTGGCAACACTGAAATAGTTACTGTATTTTTCACAAATAATAATGTGAAAATTAATGTTTAAATAACAGTAGTTAGTCTGCTTAAAATGAGCTTGAATAGGTCATCAGAAACTGTTCAGGCGTGATGTACGAAGAAGAGGAGGAAATTAACATATAAACATGTGTTTATATGTTCAATTAATGACCAAGCAAAAAGAGATATTATTTAGCTATTCAGGGGGAGAACAAGTCAGAGTACAAGGCATCTATAGCTGAAAGGTACAAGCAAGAGAAGACAAAAAAGACTAAGTCTCCTACAAATGAGGTGAGATGGCTAAAATGGAGGAAACAACTTCAAGGCTGTTAGCTGATCATTTTGAGTAGGCTCCAAGTTTTGGAGGCCTATAAATAGTGCAGTGGATCTTCTTTGAAGATCATCCAATTCAGAAAATGCAAATCTGCACAAGAAATAGAATTCTTCTCTTCAGTGTTGCCATTCAGTGTTGGCAACACTCAGTCCGACACTCGAGAATTTCATACAAATTTGTATATTTTTGTGAGGTTTTGAGTGTTCATTTTCAGAGAGAGTTCTTTATATATCATTCTTTAAGTTAATGATTGTTTATCATTAAAGGAACTTCTTTGACCTTGTATTGAATTCATATTATTAATAGAAAGGTCTTGCCCTCCTGGCATCCATCAAGTTATATATTTATATAACTTGATAAAAATTATATTCTTGTGTATTGTTTTTATTCTTCCGCTGCAAATTAGATTTATTTCTATTTATTTGTGTTTTTCTAGAATTGGTGTGTGTTGGTGATAGTGTTGCCAACACTAAGGACAACACTTGTGAGTTTCGTCTCACTTTGTGAGTTTCGCCTCACTTGTTCTAAGCCATAGACAATTTTAATTGGTATCAGAGCCTAGCACTTGATATACTAAGTGTTTAGATCCTTTAGTCATGGCTTATGATCCTGTCAACCCTATTCAAAAGAGATTACCGGTTTTAGACGGATCAAATTATGCTTATTGGAAGATTCGCCTACGCTCGCATATCAAATCAATTGATCTTCGAGCTTGGCGATCTATTTTAAATGGTTATTCTCTTCCATTACTCCTTCCAGATGAAGATGGTGACGTTCAAGTCAAACCTGAATCTGAATGGACTATTGAAGAAAATAATCTTGCTAGTTTCAATGAAAAGGCACTAAATGCCATCTATGAATGGGTTGACATGCATATGTTCAAGCTCATTCAAAATAGTCCCTCGTCAAAAGATACTTGGGATACTTTACAAAGATTTTGTGAAGGAGATGGTAGTGTCCGAGAAACAAAGCTTAGAGGTCTCACTAGTAAATTTGAAAGATTAAGAAGGGGAGAAAACGAAAATATTACTTCTTATTTTGAAAAGTTGATTGATATTTCAAATGTTTGTCAAGTATTAGGGGAACCTTTTACAAATAAACAACTTGTTTCAAAAGCTATTCGTACTCTTCCCGAACGTTTTAATATTAAAGTTTCAGCTATTGAAGAGGCCCATAATCATTCAACTATGGACATTAACTCCTTAATGAGTATTTTGAAAAACTTTGAGATGAATTCAATGAACAATCCGAGGCTTCTAAAGGCAAAAATATTGCCTTAAAAGTTGAATCTTCGGACACATGTGTGGATGATGAAGATGAAGCCTTCGAGGAGTTAGATGAAAGTACTAGTGTAGCTTTACTTGCAAAGAAATATAATTCCATGCTTAGAAAATTTAACAGTGTGCAGACCAATCGGCCAAAACACCTAGTTTTGTGCTAAGGAGAGGTCCTCCTCCAAATCAAAAGGATACCCCACCTAGGCGTGCATCCTCGGAAAAGATCCGGTCCGATCCTAAATACATTGAATCCATTCAATGTCATGCTTGTTCCGGTTGGGGTCACTATGCCAATGAATGTGCTAATACATTGAGAAAGGCGAGCAAAAATTTGTGGGTGTCTCTTAGTGATGGAGAGGAGGAAGGAACGGAGAAAGATGAAAAGACGGAGCAAGTGGTCATGATGGCCACGGTAGAGGAGCTGCCTTCGACAGAAAGTGTTACCTCAAGTGTTGTCCCAGATTTGACAACACCTGACACAACACTTGTGACTGCTTCAGAAAGTGTTGCCCCAAGTGTCGTCCAGGAAATGGCAACACTTGACACAACACTCAGCATGTATGATTATTTAGATGATATTTTCACTACCAGAAAAAGGTCATTTAGCGACGGAATTAACAGCGACGGACATATTCCGTCGCTAAATAGCGGCGGAATATAGACTTTAGCGTCGGAATTATTTTGGCGTCAAATTTAGCGACGGAATTTAATTCCGCCGCTAAATTCCGCCGCTAAAACGAATATTCCTCGAATATTCGTTTATTTCCGCCGCTAATTTGGCGGTTGATTTACCGACGGAATATTCCGCCGCTAAATCTTTATCAGCGACGGAATTATTCCGCCGGTGGAAATATATCATTTTTTTATTTTTTTATTTATCAGCGTCGGAAATATTCCGACGGTGAAATTAAAATATTTTTTATTTTTCTTTTTGAAATATTACACCGACGGAATATTTCCGACGGTGAAATTAAATGTTTTTTTTTTTATTATTAAACACCGACGGAATATTTCCGCCGCTGATAATTTAATATTTTTTTATTTATCAGCGTCGGAAATATTCCGTCGCTGATAATAAAATGTAATTTTTGTTTATTTTAGAACTAATTAACAAAATAACAAACTAAAAAACATTAAAATATCATAAATATTTATGATATTTTTGAAAAAATAAATAAATCATAAATATTTATTAATTTTAATTTTATAATGCCATTATTTTTATTTATATAAAATATGAAAGTTATTTTAAATTACTCTCAAAAAAATAAATATGAGTCAATAAATATTATTTTTGAAAAAATAAATAAATTATAAACCCTAAACCTAATACCCTATATACTATACACTATATACCACATACCTATACCACTATACCTATACCCTATACCACATATACTATGCCTATATACCTTATACCACATGCCTATGCCATACTATACCCATGCCACATATACCCTATACCCACATACCCTATACCACATACCACATACCACATACCTATACCACATACCACATACCACTATACCACATGCCCTATGCCACATACCCTATATACCCTATACCCTATACCCTATACCCTATACCCCTATACCCTATACCCTATACCCTATACCCTATACCCTATGCCACTATACCTATACCTATGCCACTATACCCTATACCCTATACCTATACACTATACCACTATACCCTATACCCTATACCCTATACCCTATACCCTATACCATATGCCCTATCAATGACAAGGACCGCCGCCCACAATGCAAGGGGCGAAAAGGTTGTACAGAGAAGAAGGTCTTGGAAGTGGTTGTGGAGAAGGGTATGCAAAATGGACAGAAAATTACATTCCCAGGAGAAGCCGATGAAGCTCCCGACACTCTTACCGGAGACATAGTCTTTGTACTACAACGTAAAAGAGCACCCAAAGTTCAAGCGAAAGGGTGATGACATATTTGTTAGGGGCTAAATATCGTTTACCTAAATTCCAAGGAGTCAAATGCAAAATCTCTCCTTTTCAATTTCGGATCTACAAAAAGTCGGACCGGATCGGATGGATTAATTTCACAATAAATGCCGCGCCAAGTTGGCACTCATTTAAAATTTCAAAATTTCCGAACGAACAACAAGCGTATAATCCAATTCAAACTTTCAAACCAAATTAATCGTACACCTCTAAATCCCTCTCTCCCATCCTCTCTCTCTCTCTCTCTCTCCAAAGAATTGAATTTGAAAAAACAAATATCGAGCCGCTCTTACCCCGGTGCTATTTCATCTTTAATTTCGGAGTAATTCCACATTTCAATTCTCTCCCTTCTCGTGCGGGGTCCGTCCGGGTTCGACTTCCCGCATTCCTTGACTTTAGAACAATGCAAGGCCCTAGAGGGTGTCTTTGCCTCCTAAGCCTTCATCGCAGATGGCGGATATGGAGCTTGATGATGAGTGCGAGGAGACAACCCTTCACGATGTCAACATTGAAGCTTACGATGTAGATGATGACATGCACGGTGGTGGGGGCCAGAGTACGGTGTGCTCGGCGGTAATGATGTGGGTCTTTGTTTTACGGATATCTTAGTTATGACTTATGAGACAATAATCTCGAGTGTTGTCTAATAGTTGGTTAGTTCCTTGTTTTGGACTAATCTTGTTTTTGTTTTATTTTGGATAAAAAATTTAAAATTGTATGCAATTTACCAATTTGGGAATAGGGTATAGTGTATAGGGTATGTGGTATAGGGTATAAGTATAGTGTATAAGTATAGTGTATAGTGTATAGGGGTATAGGTATAGGGTATAGGTATGTATAGGTATAGCATAGTATAAGTATAAGTATAAGTATATGGTATAAGTATAGTATGGTATAAGTATAGTATAGTTTAGTGGTATGTGAGTATAGGGTATAAGTATAGGGTATAGGGTATAGGGTATAGGGTATAGTATAAGTATAGGGTATAGTATAGGGTATAGGGTATGTGGTATAGGGTATAGGGTATAGGGTATAGGGTATAGGGTATAGGGTATATGGTATAGGGTATAGTGTATAGGGTATAGTATATAGGGTATAGGGTATAGGGTATAGGGTATAGGGTATAGGGTATAGGGGTATAGGGTATAGGGTATAGGGTATAGGGTATAGGGTATAGGGTATAGGGTATAGGGTATAGGGTATAGGGTATAGGGTATAGTGTATAGGGTATAGGGTATAGTGTATAGGGTATATGGTATAGGGTATAGGGTATAGGGAATAGGGTATAGTGTATAGGGTATAGGGTATAGGGTATAGGGTATAGGGTATAGGGTATAGTGTATAGGGGTATAGGGTATAGGGTATAGGGTATAGGGTATAGGGTATAGGGTATAGGGGTATAGGGTATAGGGTATAGGGTATAGGGTATAGGGTATAGGGTATAGGGGTATAGGGTATAGGGTATAGGGTATAGTGTATAGGGTATAGTGTATAGGGTATAGTGTATAGGGTATAGGGTATAGTGTATAGGGTATAGTGTATAGGGTATAGGGTATAGGGTATAGGGTATAGGGTATGTTGCTTTTAAGTTTGTAATTCAAATTTAGGGAATGATAATACGTTAATTACTTCTAAACTGTTAATATATTATGAAATCCAATAATTATTAACATCCCGATTTTGTTTCATCCGTCGATTAAATTGAGTGTACGTATAATATATGGATTGCAATGCAGGAGTGATGTCTGTTAACGATGATCGTAGTTGGATGTATAAGCGGAAGTTGCCGAATCAACGCGGTATCAATCCTGAGTTTTATAGAGGGTTGAAGGGGTTTGTTGAATTTGCTCAATTAAATAAAACTGGTCACATGGATAAGGATGGTAAGATTAGGTGTCCATGCGACAAGTGTTGTAATGTCAAGTATCTAAGCTTGATCGAGACTCAGAAACATCTTTTGCGTAACGGGTTTGAAGTTGGGTACAAACGGTGGACCCGTCATGGTGAGCATAGATTGCGCACAAATGTTGCGAATAATCCCCGAGAATATTCATGTACCTCCCGAACCCGAACCTATTATTCGGACAATGAAGAACCACCTTTGAATATGGAAGATATGGTTAGGGATGCGGCCGGTCCTTCCTTCGATTGGTCGAGAGAACCAACGGCAAGAACCAACCCTGCAGCCCAAGAAATTTATTGATGCTATGGACTCTGCAAAAGAGAAGGTCTATCCAGGTTGCGAGATCGGTGTGTTGGAGGCCGTGGCCGAGCTCCTTAACATAAATGATTGCAATATTAGCCGGTTGTAAGTACCCAAATCCGGCTCATGCCTTAGGTTAATTTTCCCGGCAATTCCGGTAATTTTTCCGGTAATTCCTCAGACTTTCCTACAGTTCCGGAATAATTTCAGAAATGTTCCAAGCCTTTTAAGGGCTGAAGGGAATGCTTGGTAATTAAGAAACACGTTTTTCTTAATTCCAAAACCCTTCTAGAAGACTCGCCACCTTGCATGTTTCTAGAAGGGATCGGAATTGGCTACTTATGTCGTGCGACATAATAGGCCATGAAAAACTTCTAGAAGCTTGCCACCTTGCATGTTTCTAGAAGAATCCAGTGGCTACTTATGTCGTGCGACATAACCAGCCAGGGAGAGTTCTAGAAGGTTGCCACCTTGCATGTTTCTAGAAGGAAAGCACTTATGGCTTGTTATGTCGTGCGACATAACAAGCCCATGCAAAGTACTCTATAAATAGAGGCCTTCACCTCTCATTTTACACACACCTCTTCCACCCCTCTCCCCCTCTATAGGGAATACGCCCAGAAGCCTCCTCCCTCTTCATATACCCCCAAAATATCCACTAATCCTCCCAAATCCATCCCACACACACTTCCCACACACACACTTCATACACACACCAAGAACCAAGGATTCTCAAGAAACGAAGGCTCAATCCCATCCCCAGAAGCTGCTGTTTTGAAGGCCCCTATATCTAACTTGATATAGAGGGTCGTGGTCTTCAAGGGTAACGATTTTCTACCCATTTCCTTTCCTTATCTTCATCATACATGGAATCTCTATGCTAAATGCTTTAATAATGTGATATTCTGAATAAAGTTGCATGCTTTAGCTTCATATTTCATAGATCCACATCTGATTTCATTACATTTCCTATAAAGCCCCGGTTTGGCTTGGTTTTGCATGAACACTCAAGATGAGTGTGGATCCCTCATATCCACACCCTCTTGAAGTGTTCATTATTGTTAAACATGCTCCCTGAGATTTGTTGGTGAAGTAACTTGACCATTTTGGTGCCTTGTTACCTCTCGCAAATCTCAAGTAAAGCCTCTGCAAAATGGCTAGTTATGTCACGCGACATAGGCAGCCTATGTCACGCGACATAAGTAGCCAGTTTTCAGAAGCTTCACAGTTTCAAGCTGTAATCTGATGTTAACCCCCATAATGCTAATACCTGATGTTTAGATAATATCTATGTACATAATATGTCATCTTTTCATTAAAATACCATTCTCATACATAAAGGTGCATCCCTTGCACCAAAATCCCATTTTTTTCATGCATTAAAATCATTCCTTTTCCATTTAAAATCCCTTTTCACATTAAAGATGCACTCTTTGCACAAAGATCATTTCTTTACGTAAAAAGCACCCATTTGCAATCAAATGCATCATTTTCAAACCAAAAATGCCATCTTTTCACTAAAGTATCATTTTTACATGCATTCCCTCATGTCCCCATTAGCAACCTTGGAACGGACCGGTGTAAAAGTTCTCATCTTTGCATCGTTCCTTCCATTAAAGGTTCACGACTTCTTTAGAAAGGGACAACCATGAACCCTATATCTCCAATTATCGCTTAAGAAAGAGTATGAAGCCTCTATACGAGCTCGACCGTCTTAAAGCGTAGGATTGATGGGCTAAGGACCCTCCTTTTCTAAAGAACCTCATCTTTGACCATGAAGAGAGTCATTCTCTCGATCACGCAAGTCCCGAGGGTCCCGAGGTTAAAATGCGATGATCACAAGTCATAAGATGAGGACGGGATCATAATCCTAAATACATAAAATCCAAGGAATCCCGAGTGACAACCAACAAATGGTTTGTACGTCCGGAAGACAACTTGGGACATTCCCCCTTTTTTCTCAAACACATGCACACAAGAAAGCACGCAAGCAAGCACGATTACTGAAATCTTGGGAGACTTGCTCCGGCAAGGCACCTTGGGTGAACGCCAAACGTTCTTCCCAAGGGGTAACTTAACCTCCGAACCCATAAAACCTTTTTTTCAAAGTTTTGAGGTAATCAAAATGGCGTGGCGACTCCGTTTTTCAAATAACTCGGATGTCTTCAAACTCGCGTGAATCCAACACAAAATTTTGGGCACACATTCACAGTTTGGCGACTCCGCTGGGGAATACCCAAAGGAGAAAAGCTTCTATTTTCAAAACAAAAAAAAATCGATACTCGGTATATAGGTGGAAACCACTTACCCTTCCTGTACACTCCCTGACGTGGGAGTTGGGATAACCGGTGGTTTAACAATCCACGTACCAGTATCCTTTTTTCGAAAAACAATTTTGAAAAAAAAAAATAAAAGAAAGCTTTTTCCTTTGAGCGGGTTAGACTCCCATCGCCGATTTCATTAATCGTGCTTGCTTTCTTTACCATGCATTGCATCATTTGCATCTTGGAATCTGTGCATACTTTAAAACGGGAAATAACCCGAAAAATAGCAAAAGGAGTGGAACCTGGAAAATTGATCCATGTAGTCGTACGGCTCAATCCTCCTTGGATTCTCGACCGGGCGACCTCAGTGGCAATTCCACCAGAAAAATCATGGTTAATCCGGGCAGTCCTAGTGCTTGGGGCTACTCAGCTCCATGACTCGACCGGGGCTCCTTAAAAATTTACGTGCTTACGTGTTGCATTTTCCCCGTCCCGAAAATCATTCCTTTAAAACACATTTCAAAATCTCTGTTTTAACTCAAAAGGAACATTTTTAGGAGACCGCACACTACGCGCACCCGATATATCCTGTACACTTTGCACGCACGTCCTTCAAACCCGAGGGTGGTTCCAATGCAGTCACGGAGCTCTTTACGATGCTCCCGGCGCGCACGGAATCATCCCAACCTCCCCATGGCAGCCAAAGGTCGACCAATGCACACCCGTGTCACACGTTTCAAAAAACCGTGACTTTTGGTTGGTTTTTGGTCTAGTCCGTGTCATATAGCCCAGTTGCATACCCTCGTAAAGGTCAAGCCTTAGTTCATAACGGAAGAAGAACTCTGCCAAAATTCCAACAAGGAAAAATTGGCAAGATCTCAACTCCGACATTGACTATTGACCTTGACCTGCACGGAATGCGTAAGAGTCAAGACCGAGTCTTTGCCAACAAATCAAAAGATCTTTCGCTCAAGCGAAGCTCTGCCAAAATTCCGACAAGGAAAAAAAATTGGCAAGATCTTGACCCGGCATTGACTTCGATTCTAACTCACGCCCGGCGTATGCAACGAAGTTCAATGTGACACTGTGTCATCCGGCTTTTGCCGCCCGACCCATGCCTATTATTTTCTCGGACATTACCGAAAGTCAAAACGTCATTCGCTCAAGCAAAATTCTCGCCAAAATTCTATCAAGGCGTAAAGACGAGACTTTCCCGCATTGCCTTGACCATAATCCGCATCGCTCGTGCGTTAAAAGGTCCTATGACCCGCTAGACCCGTTAGGAGCGTTCTTTACTCTCGGTCGGTGGGATCCGCGTGCCCTATAGGACCCTCGCCCGGGGCTGTCCACCCTGGGAGGTCGAAATACAGGTGGAATACGAGGGGCTTATAGACGTAGTGACGGAACCCACTGATCCAGGATCTAGAGTAGTTGTGAAAAAGAAGGGCAAATCCCCTTTTCCAACCAAATAGAAATAAATAAAAGACATTGTTTTAAGTAAATTTGAACAATTAATGTAATCATAATTACATTTTCCTATCTCTGATATCCCTAGTCGAGACCTCCTCGGTCCGGTTTCCGATTTTCTATCCCGACCTTTCATGGTCAAACCCTAATCGAGACCTCCTCGGTCCGATTTCTGATTTTTCTCTCTCGACCTTTCATGGTCAAACCCTAATCGAGACCTCCTCGGTCCAATTTCCGATTTTCTATTCCGGCCTTTCATGGTCAAACCCCTAATCGAGACCTCCTCGGTCCGATTTCCGATTTTCCTATCTAGACCTTTCATGGTCAAATCCTAATCGAGACCTCCTCGGTCCGATTTCCGATTTTCTATCTCGACCTTTCACGGTCAAATCTCTAATCGAGACCTCCTCGGTCCGATCTCCGATTTTCTATTCCGACCTTTTATGGTCAAATCCCTAATCGAGATCTCCTCGGTCCGATTTCTGATTTTCTATTCCGACCTTTCATGGTCAAACCCTAACCGAGACCTCCTCGGTCCGATTTCCGATTTTCTATTCCGGCCTTTCATGGTCATATTCCTAATTGAGACCTCCTCGGTCCAATTTTCGATTTCCCATCTCGACCTTTCATGGTCAAATCCTTAATCGAGACCTCCTCGGTCCGATCTCCAAATTTCAATTTTGACCTTTCAAGGTCTCATCTTTTCCGATCAATTAGGATTAGAAAAAAATGTGTTTCGAGCAAAAGTTAAAGCGATAAGTGCATGTTACTTGAGCCTTCAGCCTAAACATTTACCTTCAAGTCTAAACCTTACTTATCCCCGAGCCTAAACCTTGCCTCGTCCCTTTCCCGCAGCCGAGAAAGAAGTGGGCTAGAATACCGGCCGCCGGCTTTTCGTAAAACCTTAGGTTCGCAGCTCATCGCCGTAGAGGAGATTTGACAGAAACAAATGAGGGTGCAGGGAATCGATGGTTAGGAAGGAAGAATTAGTCCCGGCTTTGGAAAGCGCCCATAAGGTTCATCAAGAACAGCAAGCCATGCTCATTGACGCACTCCGTCGTCATGGAGTTCAGGTCACGCGCTGAGTCGAACGGTTCTCTCGGTGGTAGTCGAAGATGAGACTTTGGAAACAAGTGATTTCACCCCTTCATCCTATGACCAAGACCCCCGCCTATAACCAATACCTTCCTCCATCCACATACGATCCCTTGCCAAGGACCACTCCTCCTCGCCCTTTCCAACATCCCAGCTCATCCGGCTCCATCGCCCTCGCCTCCTCGTAACGGATTGGGCTTCACCTCACCTGCTCCTCGCTGCAATACCGCCGCTTACGCTCCGGCTTCGCATAATCAATTTGAGTTATGTGGCTATGTTCTCAAGCCCCTACACCCACCTGAGTGCGATCATGATTTGCCAAAGGATGATTCAAGTCTCCACTGTCACCTACCGGCTTAATGAATTCAAATTCGCCGCTTGCTACTGTGTTTCCCTCCGCCGATAAAAGTCTTGTTGCGATTTCCAATAACTCGAGAGTCCCCGTTGACCCCCATGTGGCAATATTGATGGAACAAGTAAAACAAATGCAAGAGAAGTTTGACTTCATGATGAGTATCAATACTCCCTTGACCCCAGACGTCGAACCAAGCAAGGAAATGACTCCACCAAACATGACCCAATGCCACCAGCACCAAACAGCAACCGTACCCATGTCAGCACCAGTTCCTCACAAAGGAAAGAGTGTCGTAGCCTCCTTCAGCCAAATCCAACAATGGAACCAACTGGACAATGGAACTCCGAGTCTTGAGAACAACAATGTCTCCCGAAAACTCCGCAATACGGATATGCCTTTAAGCAAGATTCTGGAAAAACTGATAAAAGAAAAGCTGATAAAGCCACTGGAGAATTGGAAGCCCAGGAACCCCAGTATTCGGTTGGATGAGTCCAAACACTGTCTTTTCCATCAATACCCTGGGCACAACACTGATGATTGCACCTATTTGAGGCATGAGATCCAGAAGTTGATAGAAAATGGGAAGCTCGAGAACCTCCATGGGCCAAAAACAGAAAGCTATGGTAAGAGGTCGATTCAGGATGTACAAGGTCAGAAACGTCAGTCTGATGATTTCGGGATGCCCATGAGCAAAGTTTTCGATGATTTGGTGAAACGAGGCCTTCTCACACCTCTCGAGAATTATAAGCCAAGAAACCCCAGTAGAGTTGACAGGACCAAGTTCTGCGAGTACCACAAGCATTTTGGGCATGTGACAGACAAGTGTGTGGATCTGAAGAAAGAAATTCAGTGGCTGATCTACGAAGGAAAGCTCAAGTTACCTGGCAGTCCAACCCGCGAAGAGTAGCTAGACTAGGGTCTACCTATCCTTAAGTATAAAAAAAAAGAAAAAGAAAATAGTCTCTCAGTCAACTTTCGTAGGTCCTAGTATTTTTTCCTTTCAATCAAGTCCTCCACGGACATTGTATTTAATCTTCAATTTTCTATAAAAGAGTCTTCTTCTTTTCTTGCTAGACTTAAGACATTATTTGCACACCTACATTACATTTAATGAAATGGTTTTATTTTATATGATCACTTGCATTGCTCAACAAATAATCCCTTGAAATAATTAACATTCTGATTAATCGGTGTGAGAAAGTCAACTAATGCCATCAAGCCATACACTTTCCCAAACCATGTTCTCCCCATCACCTTGACCAAGTCAACGACTTCTGGGCAAGATCATCAAGGGACAAAGAAAAGGCCACTCACCTTCAAAAGATTGACCCCGTGTCGGCAACAACCTAGGAGCTTGGCTTAGACCTCAAGTGGTATCAAGAATGTTCAAGCAGGGCTCGCCTTGGTCCTCATGTGCTTTAAAAAATAAAAAATGTAGTGCAAAAAGAGTAATACCCAGCCTAGGCCGAATATCCCAAAAAAGGGCAGCCTAGGCAAAAACAGGTTGCACATATATAAAAAAAAAGAGAATTGGAAAAATCTTAGTGCAAAAGAGTAATACCCGCTAGACCGAAAATCCCAAAAGGCGCCTAGGCAAAAACAGGGTTGCACATAAAAATAAAAGAAAATGAGGCCAAGGACCCAAATGGCCACCAATCAAAAAGCTTGACGGACAGTGCAAGACCAAAGCTCAGAAAATAAAAGTTGTCGATAACAATGGGACGGTCGAAGCAAAGATGTAAGCATTTAGGCACGTGCAAATCCTTTCTCCCCAATGAAAGAGGAAGCAATCGAAGCGCCGTCC
Organism: Adenophora triphylla var. japonica; assembly: GCA_022495995.1. Taxonomy (NCBI): domain Eukaryota; kingdom Viridiplantae; phylum Streptophyta; class Magnoliopsida; order Asterales; family Campanulaceae; genus Adenophora; species Adenophora triphylla. Next base: position 19,800 of record JAFEMH010003451.1, on the reverse strand, counting down.
AAGAATGACTTGGTCAAGGAATCATCCCGAGGCCCACGCCTCATCATCTCATCCTAGCCTTTTCACTAAAGGAACCACAAATCCCATTTCCCAAAAACAGTCCGGCCAAGGCCGAACTACGGCGACCCGAGCTCCTCACAATGAGGGGAACGTAGGCAACCGTAAAATGGTCCGGTCATAAGCATATTCAAATTCCGTAAAATTCCCGGTCTCATCAATGACCTCTCTCCCATAGACACGCTCAAAACCCGTAAAACCCGGTCTCATCAATGACCTCCCTATACACAAACCTTTCTTTCACACCACCAATTTTGATCCGCATGCATTGGTTGACTTTCTCCTCATGACTAATAAGAATGTTTTTTTTTTTCATATCGAGATTAGGGGTTGAATAACCCGAACATCAATAAAGGGTTTTAAGCAATCTTGTGATCATTGTAAATAAAACAAGTTTTCAGATGTCTTGACAAGTCTTCTCTTTCTACATCTTAGGAAAAATAGTGCTAAACACTGATTTTCTGTCAGCAGGGGCTTCCATACACTTTTACAAACCCTTCTACGCTTATACTCTCTCAAAAGAGTCAAACCCAAAGCGAGTTTTTGCGCCTACATTGAATAAGGCCGTCGAAATAACACAAAAATCGGGATCTATTCCCACTTTTCGAAAAAATATGCCCCTGCATGTATAAATTTCTGAAATTCTCTTCGTCCACATCTTCTTAAGGTTGACTGATTGACTAAATAAAATAAAAAAAAAGAAAAAAAGAAAAAAAGGATAGGTTTTCCCTCTTCTGCTACAATTCGCATTAGGGCTGCTTCGAAACTCTCCAAGGTTGGGACTTTGTCAAAGCGTTCCTTTAAACTGGGGCTTCTTTAGCCATTTTTGGGGTACGCATCAGGTTCTTCACTAGGTCCCTAGATAAATTCGATTTTGGTCAGATCAACCTCAGGATCACTTTCGCATGTACCAATCATATTGGGATCTTCTCCTTAGACCGGGGCTTCACCAAGACCTCACCTACTCGCTTGTCCACTGGGCTTTGTCACTGTGGTTTTGCCAATGAAAGGATCTTTCCTTACTTCAACAAGATACGGGGCTTTTGCAGAAAGTTCTTCCTTAGACCGGGGCTTCGATAAGTTGCATCCATCCCTAGAAGAGAGGATTGGTCACTTCGACATCCGTTAGCATCGCCTTCAAATGCTAGAGTGTGAGAAAAGAACATTCACCGAGACCCGAGGTTCAAACCTGGCCTCACCAAGAGGGAATGCTAGTCCACGTTGACAACATCTCAAAGAACAACAGCTAGCTTCGGGCCCGCACCCAAAGGATACGACCCCACTTGTTTGAAACCCGTCTTAAACAATTCCCAAATACATTCCATATGTACATCCGCATCTGGGCCCCTACCATGTTTCCAAGAGAAAAATCATCCCTAGGCTCAAGTAACGTGCCAATTGCTAATGATAACGTTTTCTCCCAAAAGCGCCTTCGTTACTTCCGTTGTAACGAGATAACGCCAGCGACAGCTTCCTAATTGTCAAAACGCCGAAAATCCTAGACATCGTTCCTAACTGTCTAGGTAAAGCTTGAACTACGATCAAGGCTTGATTCCTCCGGATACGTAGGTAGCCTTTCATAAAGGTTCAGCCATCCGACCACATTGGTCACCTTTTCCCTTCTCCATTCTCCAACGGTGCGTAAGCTTTTCATAAAAGTCCAATTTTATGACCATATTGGTCACCCCTTTTGATTTGGAACATTCCTATGAAGGATTGGTTGTTTGACCTCCTAGGTCACCCCGTTTCCATCCTTATAGGAAGGGACCAAATATCTCTTTGCCATTGTCCCAAGGAGGCTGTAGGTGACCTCTTTTGGTCACCCAATTCCAACCTCGTGTCTCGCAATTCCATTCCGCCCAAAGGCAATGAAAAGCACAGCTTTAGGCTTACTATGTCGCGCGACATAACAAGCCATGTCGTGCGACATAACAAGCCACATCGTACACAGACATCGCAGCTTCCTCGTTTTCCCTGTGGCACTCCCCGACATATCAGAAGCTGCAAATACCAATCCTACACCTCTCAAATGCATAGGGAAGGGTTCATTTACCCCATGTACACCCATACATTCATATTCAAGCCAAAAATTCATTCAAGTCACCCAGTTCTAGCCGTTTATCGTACATCATTTCATAAACGTGTGCAAAAGAGAAAAAGGCTAGCAATGTACATTCAAACCAAAATAGACCAAGTCTAAGAAATGTGCATAAGCAAAAATAACATGTGTCTTCCCCAAAGGGTACAATAACCAAAAGTCTCGGGGGAAGGGGGCTACTCCGAATCCTCTCCATCACCCTCTCCATCATCCTCTCCCTCATCTCCATCCTCGTCGTTATCCTCGCCTCCTCTCGGCTCATCGTCGGATCGTCCGAAGGTGCCTCGTAAGCTATGGTCCCCGTGCGATAGTAGTCGTCAAGTTCCGTGATGACGACAGAGTCAAGCTCGTAGTCTGTAGCCGTCTCAGCTCCCCCATCCTCATCATCATCATCGTCAATCTCAATGGGTCTGTAAAGAGGCACATTTGCAGTCTTTGTCCGAGGCGTCGGTCCTCTAGTGCTCCCGCTGGTGCCCACGTCATCAGAGCGGCTCTTCTTCCTTCTCGGTTGGCCAGGTGGAGAGATATCAATCGAACCCTGTGACCGGCACTGATTCTTCCAAAACTCATGCCTTTCTCGGAGCTTGCCAATCATGCCCACGCGCCGTATATGCCCCGGTCAAGTGCCTCGTAAGCTCGAGCCGACACCTGCTATGCGTACATAACAAGTGTCAAAATACAGTTCTTGATAAAAAAAAGAGATGCAAGCAATCCAAAGAGATGTAAGGAGCAATACTTACAGATCTAGAACCTCGCGGGAGCACCAGATGAGGATGAGTCTGTGACATATCAATATGGGCTCGCCTCATGCGACCGCCACCCTGATAATCAATGAAAGTCGGGGGCAAAGGAGGTCTAGCTATGTAGCGCCGAAGGCCCCGCGCTATGAGCGCCATAACCAACCTTGGTCTGTGGGGACCGAAGATGTCTAGCCACGTACAAAGTATAGTCCCCTCCCGTGTGTAGAGATGTGCCGCCATGCCTACAATCGTAGCATCTACATTCGCCAACCGGCGAGGCAACACATCCTAGCCGGGAGGATCATCAGGATCCGAGCGTGCCTATTCGGCCCATGCCGTCTATACACTCTCTCTCCTAGATACAAGGCGTCTCCAGACAAGCCCACTAGCAGCCTTGCGACACTCACAAGTGCGCAAAGCATGATCCAAATCCAGTGTCATCGTAACGGCCACCCAGGGAACAAGCTCGCCTCTCGTGGAATCCCTCTCGCATGTCGGCGTGTCGTGATACGAGGCCGTGATCCCGCACCTCGAACCCTCCGGTGTCCGGCCCTGCTTTCCCGGCATTCTTTGTCCACCGACGAAGAGCGGTGAAAAGTGGTGGCAGGAAACTCATCCCGTATCCGCCACTCATAATGTACCTAAAGTACTCAAAGGCCCAAGCCTCGAAAAGGAGAAGAAGAAGTCAAAACAGGGAAAACAAGGGATATAATGAAATGCGCAAAAGAAAAGAGATCAAGGTGAGAGAATACCTCGAAAGCCGATGAAAGCAGGTGAAGTACTTCGCCTTCCCTACCGACGTCATCTAGGGCCAAATACATCTCGCCTAAGCCTCGCTCCCCCAGATGCATTCCCGACGTATCCCGTGCTCTCAAAAGCTCCAATAGTGAAACCAAGGCAGTAGATGCGCCGTTAATGAACAAGCATGTCGGAAAAGCCCACCCATACAAAAGCTCTAGCCAATCTCTGGCTCTCGCCGGCTCTCAACGGATCATCTACCACAAAGTAGTCCCCGCTTCCGCCCCTCAATCGTGCCATGTAGCACCCCCAACTCATATCCATTCCCCTTCTTGATCCGGGGAACGAAACCAAGTAAGCCCATAAAATCATCATCGCAATAGCCGGGGGCTCAACTCCCCGTACAGTGCTCCTCTATGTAGAGCGGCTCATCCGTAAAGGGCGCCCCGTGATGACCGCAAAGTCCCGGAGTGAGTGACTGGCTGCCTCACCCCAAGAGAAGTGAAATGAGTGAGTGGTCTCCCACCGTAACTCTCTGAATGCCCTCACTGCATCCACACTCCTCTCCGAGTGCCCCGATGGCCTTCGCCATCTCAAAATTGCCCTAGCCCAGAAACAGAAATCATGCCCTTAGGCGAGTCCACTCCGCTCCTCGGCTACCCGGCAAGCTATCCCATAGCCTCGCCAATCACCTCTTCGTGGGAGCCACGGTGCGCAATCCCCGCAAGAAAACATGGCACAAATATTAATATTTCGCGCTATTTCTTAAGATCATCCTAAGCGTAAAATAGGTCAAAACCTATCATCTAAGAGCATGCATTTCAACATCACACTTCCTAGGTCAAACTCATGTTCACAAGCCAATTCATATGAAATTCGAATGCCTCGAAAACTCGCTTCAAATTGATTTCACAAATTGAAAAAAAAATTTCAAGAAACCCTAGGTTTCTTACCTCATCCTTCTTCCCGGCATCCGAAGTATGCTCATCGAGCCGGGTAGAAATCTCCTCTTGGTGCGTCCGGAAGAAACGGCCGTTGATTCCTTTGCACCCCTTTCTTCGAGTAGCTAAGTTGGCATGTTGAGAAGCCCTCTTGGTCGGATAGAGCCTAGGAGGCATTCTTCAATTGAATCGGACCGAGAAGTGTTGGATTTCTCTCGATTTCCTTCGAATCTCCCTCTCTCGATTGCTCTCTCTCTCTCTTTCCTCACCGTCGCCTCCCCTCAATTTCAAGTCCAATTGAATTTCAAATGGCGACCGTGCGTATTTTTAATAAATCTGTCCACTGTGGCCTGTTATGTCGTGCGACATACTAAGCCCCCGTGGCCGATTTTTACCATTTTGCCCCGAAGGCTCAATTTCACGATTTTGTCCCCCGTATGCCTCGTTTTTACCCTTTGTGCCCTGGACCTTTCACTTGGGCATGCAATTTCCGTTATCTTTTAACCAAGATAACATCTTTTTCAGAAAATATCCCTTATCTCTTAAGCAATTAAGCTTTCTTCCCAGTCGCCTCCGTTAATTCCGTTATAACGGGATAACGCTAGGTGACAACCTCCGAATTGTCGAGTTCTTCTTAACTTAAGCTACCTCTGGTGACGTATGCTTAAGTCATTCAAACTTTGGCAACCCATATCTCTGATTCGAAAGAGATTGAGACGTATGCTCAAGTCATTGGCAACCCATATCTCTGATTCGAAAGAGATTGAGACGTACGCTTAAATCATTCAAACTTTAGATACCCATATCTCTGATTCGAAAGAGATTGAGAAGTATGCTCAAGTTTTCCAAACTTTAGATACCCATATCTCTGATTCGAAAGAGATTGAGACGTACGCTTAAATCATTCAAACTTTAGATACCCATATCTCTGATTCGAAAGAGATTGAGAAGTATGCTCAAGTTTTCCAAACTTTAGATACCCATATCTCTGATTCGAAAGAGATTGAGAAGTACGCTCAAGTTTTTACAAACTTTAGTTACCCCTATAGTGACGTAATGCCCTGTAGCCTATTTTACAAATTTACCCCTGTGGCTCATTTTGTTTGCCATTGGCATTTTCAATTCTATTTTCAAATGATTCGGGTACGTCCCATTTCTTTTACAAAAAATTATCGGCTACATCCCACTTTCTTTACAAAATCATTGAGTCCTTCTTACTTCTTTACAAAATTTCGATTTCTCTCGCGATCTCCGTCATTCCAAGGTGGAAGAATGACATTTCGCTCTATCTTTCGATCTCCGTTATTCCAAGGTGGAAGAATAACATTTCGATCTCTCTCGCGATCTCCGTCATTCCAAGGTGAAAGAATGACATTTCGCTCTATCTTTCGATCTCCGTTATTCCAAGGTGGAAGAATAACATTTCGATCTCTCTCGCGATATCCGTCATTCCAAGGTGGAAGAATGACATTTCACTCTATTTTTCGATCTCCGTTATTCCGAGTTAGAAGAATAACATTTTGATTCGCCAAAGCTTGAACTACGACTTCGGCTTGATTCCTCCGGATACGTAGGTAGCCTTTCATGAAAGGTCCAGCCACTCGACCAACTTGGTCACCCACCGTCCCGGCATTCGCCGATTGGATCCTTTTCTATCGACAACCCCACTCGCCCTGCAAGTGACATTGCCGAGGGGCTTCGTAAGTACCCAAATCCGGCTCATGCCTTCCGTTAATTTTCCCGCAATTCCGGTAATTTTTTCGGTAATTCCTCGGACTTTCCTACGCTCCGGAATAATTTCGAAATGTTCCAAGCCTTTTAAGGGCTGAAGGGAATGCTTGGTAATTAAGAAACACGTTTTTCTTATTTCCAAAACCCTTCTAGAAGACTCGCCACCTTGCATGTTTCTAGAAGGGATCGGAATTGGCTACTTATGTCGTGCGACATAATAGGCCATGAAAAACTTCTAGAAGCTTGCCACCTTGCATGTTTCTAGAAGAATTCAAGTGGCTACTTATGTCATGCGACATAACCAAACCGCAGGAGAGTTCTAGAAGGTTGCCACCTTGCATGTTTCTAGAAGGAAGAAGTTATGGCTTGTTATGTCGTGCGACATAACAAGCCCATGCAGCAAGGCGACCTATAAATAGAGGCCTTCACCTCTCATTTTACACACACCTCTTCCACCCCTCGCCCCCTCTATAGGGAATATGCCCGTAAGCCTCCTCCTCTACATATACCCCCAAAATATCCACTAATCCTCCCAAATCCATCCCACACACACTTCCCACACACACACTTCATACACACACCAAGAACAAAGGATTCTCAAGAAACGAAGGCTCAATCCCATCCCCGTAAGCCTGTTTTGAAGGCCCCTATATCTAACTTGATATAGAGGGTCGTGGTCTTCAAGGGTAACGATTTTCTACCCATTTCCTTTCCTTATCTTCATCATACATGGAATCTCTATGCTAAATGCTTTAATAATGTGATATTCTGAATAAAGTTGCATGCTTTAGCTTCATATTTCATAGATCCACATCTCGATTTCATTACATTTCCTATAAAAGCCCCGGTTTGGCTTGGTTTTGCATGAACACTCAAGATGAGTGTGGATCCCTCATATCCACACCCTCTTGAAGTGTTCATTATTGTTAAACATGCTCCCCGAGATTTGTTGGTGAAGTAACTTGACCATTTTGGTGCCTTGTTACCTCTGCAAATCTACCCGTAAAGCCTCCGCAAAATGGCTAGTTATGTCACGCGACATAGGCGGCCTATGTCACGCGACATAAGTAGCCGGTTTCGAAGCTTCACAGCTTTCAAGTCAGTAATCGATGTTAACCCCCATAATGCTAATACCTGATGTTTAGATAATATCTATGTACATAATATGTCATCTTTTCATTAAAATACCATTCTCATACATAAAGGTGCATCCTTTGCACCAAAATCCCATTTTTCATGCATTAAAATCATTCCTTTTCCATTTAAAATCCCTTTTCACATTAAAGATGCACTCTTTGCACAAAGATCATTTCTTTATGTAAAAAGCACCCATTTGCAATCAAATGCATCATTTTCAAACCAAAAATGCCATCTTTTCACTAAAGTATCATTTTTACATGCATTCCCTCATGTCCCCATTAGCAACCTTGGAACGGACCGGTGTAAAAGTTCTCATCTTTGCATCGTTCCTTCCATTAAAGGTTCACGACTTCTTTAGAAAGGGACAACCATGAACCCTATATCTCCAATTATCGCTTAAGAAAGAGTATGAAGCCTCTATACGAGCTCGACCGTCTTAAAGCGTAGGATTGATGGGCTAAGGACCCTCCTTTTCTAAAGAACCTCATCTTTGACCATGAAGAGAGTCATTCTCTCGATCACGCAAGTCCCGAGGGTCCCGAGGTTAAAATGTGATGATCACAAGTCATAAGATGAGGACGGGATCATAATCCTAAATACATAAAATCCAAGGAATCCCGAGCGACAACCAACAAATGGTTTGTACGTCCGGAAGACAACTTGGGACATTCCCCCCCTTTTTTTCTCAAACACATGCACACAAGAAAGCACGCAAGCAAGCACGATTACTGAAATCTTGGGAGACTTGCTCCGGCAAGGCACCTTGGGTGAACGCCAAACGTTCTTCCCAAGGGGTAACTTAACCTCCGAACCCATAAAACCTTTTTTTCAAAGTTTTGAGGTAATCAAAATTGCGTGGCGACTCCGTTTTTCAAATAACTCGGATGTCTTCAAACTCGCGTGAATCCAACACAAAATTTTGGGCACACACATCACACCAGTCTGCTTATAATCGTATCATGAAAGCAATTAAGCGGATGTTGCCGAAAGAGAATAAGATGGTTACAAACTTTTATGAGACAAAGAAGTTGGTTGGGCAGATTGGGCTATGTTATGAAAAGATTGATGCGTGTAAGAATGACTGCATGCTATTCTACAAGGAAGATTCACGTAAGACGAGTGTTCAATTTGCGGACAAAGTAGATATAAGCCAAATCGGAGGGGGAGTTCAAAACACAAGAAAAACAGACCACATAAGCGGTTGCGTTACATGCCGTTGATTCCAAGATCGCAAACGCCTCTACGCGTCTAAATCTACTGCAGAGGCAATGCGTTGGCATAAGGAAAGTTTGCGTGAAGAGGGTGTGTTGATTCATCCCGGTGATGGGGAGGCATGGAAACACTTTGATGAGACTTATCCCGACTTTGCGTCCGAAGCAAGAAATATACGGTTATGCATACGCTCCGATGGTTTCAATCCGTTTGGTCCTGGGGCAAAATCTTACTCTTGTTGGCCGGTTATAGCCACCGTCTACAATCTTCCGCCCTGGTTGTGTATGAGTGATCCCTACATGTTCTTGTCGTTATTCATCCCCGGCCCAAATGTACTCTGGGAGGAACATTGACGTCTATCTCCGACCTTTGATGGACGAATTGAAGCAGCTTTGGGAGGATGGGGTCGAAACGTGGGATGCTTTCAAGCGAGAGAATTTCAAAGCATGAAGGCTGCGTTGATGTGGACCAAGTTAATGACTTCCCGCATATGGGATGTTATCGGGTTGGAGCACCCACGGGAAGTTGGCCCGTCCGTATTGTATGAGTGACACAAAGTCTTTCACGCTCACGCACTCGGAAAACCATGTTGGTTCGATTGCCATAGACAATTTCTTCCTGAGGACCACCCATTCAGACCCATAAGAATGCGTTTAAAAAGAACAAGATTGACCATGATGAGGCCCCGATTCGTTTAAGTGGTGACACGGTCTATGAGGAGGTATATAGATTGCCCGATCCTCGGTGGGGAAAAAGTTTTCGAAGACCAAAATACAAGGGTTTGGGGACTACCCATAACCGGATCAAGAGGAGTATATTTTGGGAGCCGCCATACCGGAAAACAAATCTCATTCGACATAACCTTGACGTGATGCACATTGAGAAGAATGTATTCGATAATGTTTTTAACACGTTGATGGATTTCAAGAGAACAACTAAAGACAACGAAAAGCTCGAAAGGACCTTAAGGAAATCTCGTAAGCGGCCGGCCTTAGACTTGGTATACGTCAATGGTAAACCAGCTTAGACCGATGGCTCAATACGTGCTTACAAAGGAAAAGAAGCTCCTCCTCCCGAAATGGCTCAAGGATTTAAGGCTTCCTGGATGGTTACGCGTCTAACATTGGTAATCGTGTCAATGTAGAGGAGGGGAAAGTGCAGTGGTTTGAAGAGTCACGATTGCCACATTTTGCCGGATAGGCTACTTCCGATTGCTCTCGTGGGTCTCTTTGCCCGACAATATCCGGGTGGCTTTAACAGAGTTAAGTGAGTTTTTCCGAGCGTTAACATCGACCACACCGCGTGTTGATCACATGAAAAAGCTTGAGGAGAGCATCGTAGTGACTTTGTGCAAACTTGAGAAGATATTTCCTCCTTCATTCTTTGATTCTATGGAGCATTTACCGGTCCACTTGGCATACGAAGCTAGAGTCGGTGGTCCAGTTCAATACGATGGATGTATCCATTTGAGAGGTAATTGAATTTATTCTATTTCTAAATAATTTGAGCGTTAACAATATACCTTCTTTAACATTATTTATGTTTTAATCTACGAATGACTTTTAGGTATCTAGGCCAATTGAAAAGGAAGATGAGCAATAGGGCCATGGTCGAGGCCTCAATTTCAGAGGCCGTTATCATAGATGAGATTGTTGCCTTTGTCGAACATATTTTCCTCCCGATGTTGATACGAGATTGACTAGGGTTGGCCGCAATTACGATGGTGGTTTTCCGTCTAAGGGAAATATCTCTCGTATTTTCATCCCCCGGTCGGTTGCTCGGCAAACGGGTTGGTACGCGTACGTTAACCGCTAAAGAGTTTGCCGCGGTCGAAACGTATGTTCTTCTTAACTGCGACGAGGTTGGGGAATATATCAAGTAAGTCATTGATGTTATGTTTACGCCTCGTCGATTAAATTATGCATGTTTAATTACCTCGCATATGAAATGCCTTGTTTAACCCTATTGCGAGAATGTTTGAAGATTTAGCTCAGGATTTATCTCCGTAACTCATCGCAACTAGGATAGAAAGAGAATTTCCAAACTCGGCTAAGGAAATATGTAAATATTTCAGTTTCATTCAAATTTATTCTATACACTTCATTATACATTCAATCTTAAAATTGTATTAAATTGGTTACAATATTGTCTTATAGATAGCTGAACATCCGGGTGATGCCAAAGCTGCGAGGTTAAGACATTTAGCATCATCTCCGTACTTGAACGTTCATTTATACAACTAAGTTATTTCGTGAATGGCTATGTGTTTCATACCAAAGCTTATGGGGGCTCTAAATTGATGTGGAATAGCGGTGTGAAGCTTATAGGGAATGATTATTATGGCGTCCTGAAAGAAGTAGTCGAGGTGGAGTATTTGGGTAGAAACAGTGTTGTCTTGTTCAATTGTGATTGGCGGGATGCTGTGCGAGGTGTTAAGAAGCACCCCATATTTGACCTCGTCGATGTAAAGGACTCGTCCAGACATAATGGCGACGTGTCTTCATCTTAGCATCTCAAGCACAACAGGTATACATGACTCCCTACCCTCGTCCGCGACCCGACGGATTGTGGGCTGTTTGGATGACCAAGGCTAGGAGCATGATTGACAACCTACCCTCGTCGACAACTACAGAGTCGTCATTAGAAACACCCTATCAAGAGGATGAAATGCTGCCACCTAACGTTTCATCGCCTAATCATCCATTAGATGATGTCACTCATATTCCTCAAAATGTTGATGAACCCGAGGAGGATATCTTACCAGTGAATTTGCCAACTCCCCGCCTCGTTCGTGTCATCTCGCGCACATTGATATTGATGAATCAGAGGAAGAGGAAGAGGAAGAGGAAGAGGAAGAGGAAGAGGAAGAGGAAGAGGAACCAGCAGTTTGATTCATCGTAGTCCGAAGACGAAGATGAAGAACTCGAGTTTTGTAGTAATTCGTAGTCCAAAGGATGATGATGGGGACGAAGATTAATAATAGTTTAAAGTTTAAAATTGTATTGTGAATGCTTTAGATTATTAGAACTTTAAAGTTTTATATGTATTGTGAATGCTTTAGATTATTAGAACTTTAAAGTTTCATATGTATTGTGAATGCTTTAGATTATTTTTAATATCCGTCGTTTTATATATATTGTGAATGCTTTAGATTATTAGAACTTTAAAGTTTTATATGTATTGTGAATGCTTTATATTATTAATAGTTTAAAGTTTTATATGTATTGTGAATGCTTTAGATTATTAGAACTTTAAAGTTTTAGATGTATTGTGAATATATTGTTTCCTATTGTTAAAGTTGTATATTTTAATATTTTTACTGTAATACAGTATGAGTTCTAGTAGAAAGGGCAAGGGTAAGAAGACTAAGCCTATTTACACATTGATTACTGGGACGCAACCGTCCCGATCCGGTAGCGATGATGTCGACCCTTCACGCAAGAGTACTAGCTCCACCTCGGGGCCGGTACTCGACTCACCGTCGATTCCGAGGAGGATATTTGTCGATATCATCACTTTATGACCAAAGTAACTCTTCATTAATTTGATATAAGTTGGTTCCTTTTTGCTTTATATATAATTCATTATTTAAGTTAAAATGTTATTGTATAAATATACTTGGCAGTTTGTAGGTGGATACCCCACCCTGTGGACTAAGATCGGCAATACCGGCGGTCTCGAAAATGACCGAGTTTTGGCCCAATCGGAAAAATTGCCACAGAGGCGTAAGGACGATGCGTGGGATGAGTTTAAGGTAATGTGTTAATGGTTTTTATTTAAAACTTAAATGTTAGTTTGTTATTAAAATGTTATAATTAATAATGATTGTACTCTTTTAGTTTTGTAATGTTATCATTATATGTTGTAGGCTAAATATTATTAGGCGCCGTACATCGCCGAGGCGACGGCTAGATATGTTTTCGATCGCAGTGCTCACAAGCTATTTACGGATTTTATTTGTAACATATTTATCTATCCTTAATTAGTTTAATTAACAATGATTATACTCTTTTAATTTTATAATGTCATCATTATATGTTTACGAGATCTTCATATTTTTTATAGGTACCACGAAGAAAAATTATTATACTACTCGGCTCGCGGCGGGAGAACAGCCCTTGTGTCCTACTTTTATGACCGATGAGGTGTTTGGTCAATTTTGCGAATATTGGGAGCCGCCCGCGGCGAAGGCTATATCCGAACAGTGCCAAGGCCAATAGAGCAGCTCCTCGGGTCGGCGGCGTTGCATACCGGGGGACGCTCACGATCGCCGAGCATCACGACCGCATGGTATGTATGTTAATTTAAATGTAGTAGTGTATGGATGCTTTTAAATAGGTTTATGTACGTATGTTAGCCGGGAGCCAATGTTGATGCTATGAAATCCATAGTTTTAGTGTAAATGTAGTGTATGCATGCTTTTAAATCCGCCTTAAATGTTGCATTTATATATACAATTTCAAAGTAATAATCTCGCTTATTTTATTTATAGGAAAGGGAGTATGGTCCGAATATCGCTTTGTGGATGTTTACGCTAGCACCCATATTCGGAATTCTACAGCGCCCGATCAACCTCCGCAATGGGTTGACGATCGATCCGCTAATGCCTTTGTAAGTAAAACTATCATTAAATGACTTGATTTTGAATATGTAAATTTATTTATGTACCTTACATTGTGTATATGATTATAATTGTTTGTTTTATTTTTCAGCCGCATATCAAGCCGCCGTTGTTCCCGAAGGAACGCCTCCCGGCGAGCTCCGTCCCCTTCGTGCTCGATGTTTGGCACGAGGTCACCTCTCTCAGTGGACATCCAAGGAGAGGAGCCCGAGTGTTAGGGATGGGGATTACGGGCGCAATGCCCGCCGACGCCGACCGGCCGTCGGCGAAATGTAGCCCACCCCACGTTTCATGATCCGAGGGTCGACACTGAGGCCGCGCTGGAGGAGGAGAAACGCGAGCGGCAAAGCTTGCGGATGCTTTGGCAGCTCGACGCAGATGCAGGAGGAGAACGATCGACGCCATGCGTAGATTCAAAGACAACATGCAGAGACTCAAAGACAATTGGCGCCGTTGATGGCTCATCTCGGCCAGACTCCTGTGGTAATTTCCAGCATTCCCCCAAAGTTGATTGCATGGATTTTTTTAGACATTTTTGTATTAAATTATACTTGTTTGTAAACATTTGAGACATTTAGTACCCGCGGAGCCCCTCCCCGCCTCTCCCCGCTCCACCCCTCTCCCCCTCTCCCCCTCCCCCTCCCCCTCTCCCCTCCCCCTCTCCCCCTCTCCCCTCTCCCCTCCCGAATTGGTACGGTGGTATTTAGTTTTTATTTGGTACGCCGATATTTGAATTTTAGTTTTTATAGTTTTAGTTTTATAAATTGAAATGTTATATCGTGTACAAAAATTTTGGTTTATTGATATTTTAAATTATTTTTTTTAAATTTATTTCAGTAATCAGCCGACGGAATTTTCCGTCGCCGAAATTAATGCCGAAATAAAAATTAATTAAATAAATTAATTTCAAATGACGGAATTTCCGCCGCTATAATCATTTAATTTTTATTTAATTTTTGATTTCAGGCGGAAATTTCCGTCGCCGTAATAAAATTTAAATTAAAATTAAATAATTTCAGCGACGGTAATTTCCGCCGCTGAAATAATTTAATTTTAATTTAAATTTTATTAAAGCGACGGAAATTTCCGCCGCTGAAATTAACTTAATTAAATTAATTTTTATTACAAATGACGGAAATTTCCGCCAATAAATGAAAATTTAATTAAATTAAATTAATATAGCAATGGAATTTTCCGTCAAACCATTAATTCACCGGCGGAATTAAATTCCGTCGGTAAAAGAAAAAATAGCGGCGGAAATTGACCCGCTTTCTGAAAGCACCGCGACGAGCCGGGTAGCGGCGGACCACCGACGGAATTTTTCCGTCGGTGATTTATTTTAGCGACGGAAATATAATTTTAGCGGCGGAAATTTCCGTCGCTAAATGACCTTTTTCTGGTAGTGTTTCTTGCATGATTCAGTTGGTTTAAATTCATAGGAGTCTATAGAGGATGAACTTTGTAAAGATGAGCTCATTCATGAATTAAAAAACCTCTATAAGTCCCTCCTCGTGGAATGGAAAAAGTGAGAACAAGATGGTGGTTTTCTTGGAAAAGGAAAATCATGATCTTAAAAACTCCTTGACTCGGCCGGGAGGTTCAACTCAAAAGAGGGAGAGATTTGGATCTTGATAAACTCAAGGACAAACTCAACCTAGCCGAATCCACCTTCAAAAAACTCAACACGAGTTCATCCAAATTGGATGAAATACTCAATTTGAGTAAGCCTCTGAAAGCTGGTCTTGGGTTCCAAGAATCACTAGAAAGTATTACCTCTTCCTTGTTTGATGTTGAAACTAAAAATTGTTTTGTAAAAGAGCGTGTCAAGGAAAAGGGTAGTACTCCTAGTGATACTTCTGATCAATCCAATGAATGTGGATACCGTCACGCACTGGATATATAAAATCAGATTGCTTTATTTTTCAAAAGAAAATGTCCAGTCTTCAAGTGTTGCCTCAAGTGTCGCCAAATTCTCAGGGCAACACTCAAGACAACATTGGTGAACAGAAATCTAGATTTGCAAAAAAGGCTTGGTTACCCAAAGAAAAACTGAAATGCTATGTTGTTTACACAGCTTTAAGGACTAACGTTTCAGGTGCTTGGTACTTTGATAGTGGTTGTTCACGTCATATGTCGGGAACAAGATCTTTCCTAACGGAGTACCAACCTATTCAAGGAGGCTCAGTGACTTATGGTGGTGGAGGCAAGAGTGAAATAATTGGAAAAGGAACACGGGATATTGTTGATTTTCCTCCTTTGACAAATGTCTTGCACGTAGATGGTTTACTTGCTAATTTAATTAGCATTAGCCAATTATGTGATGACAATTTGGAGGTAAAATTCAATAAAAATACCTGTGAAGTGTTTGATAATACTAACTTTTGTGTCATGACTGGAATAAGATCAAGTGATAATTGCTACCTCATTGGTAATAAACCAGTGTGCAATTTGACAAAACTTGATGATATAAGGTTATGGCATCAAAAGTTAGGTCATTCTCATTATAGGAATCTTGAGAAGATTATCAAACATAATGCCGTCAAAGGTGTTCCTAAACTAAACCTCAAAGACACCGTGATGTGTGGTGACTGTCAAAAGGGTAAGCAGACTCGTGTTGCTCACAGTGTTGGTCAACACAATGAGCAACACTCAGGAACAACACATTGTTTTCAGCTTCTACATATGGACATGATGGGTCCTATTGAGATAGAAAGCTTGGGAGGTAAGAAGTATGTTTATGTTATAGTTGATGATTTTTCTAGGTTTACATGGGTCTATTTCTTAAGGAAAAAATCTGAAACTTTTGATAAATTTACTCACTTAGTATCTAAAATCAAAAACATGTTTTGTTTCTCCTATTTTTTGAATAAGGTCAGATCATGGTAGAGAATTTGAAAACCTCTCCTTCTCTACATTTTGTAGTAAAAAGGGGATAATACACCATGAATTTTCAGCACCTAAAACACACAAAATGGTATTGCTGAAAGGAAAAATAGGACTTTGATGGAGATGGCTCGTGTTATGCTAATTGCTAGAAATATTTTCAAAGGTTTTTTGCCGAAGCATTAAACACAGCATGTCACACTACGAATAGAGTTTTCTTAAGACCCGGTACAACTATGACACCCTATGAGATTTTAAATGGAAAGAAACCTACGGTTCACTATTTTCACGTATTTGGGTGTTTGTGCTATATTTTAAATGACCGGGAATACTTAGCAAAACTAGATTCTAAGAGTGACAAAGCCATCTTTCTTGGCTACTCTCAAAATAGTCATGCTTATCGTGTCTATAATTTGAGGTTAAAAGTGATTCAAGAATTGGTAAATATTGAATTTAACGATTACTTGAGTGCTACAGAGAACCAAATTTGATGATATACCTCGACTCTTGCCGTAAGAAGTCGTAACGTAGGGCCGGGAATGTAAACTGACTAGGGGCCGCCGACACAGCCACACAATTCTAAGTGTTGCCCCGTGTTGCCGCTTCGAAATGGCAACACCCGAGGCAACACAGGAGAACAAAAATAGCTGCTGAAAATGGCCCGAGGTACCCCCAAAGTACAGCGACTCGAAGAAAGAAGATGCGGATTGGGTGTACCACTCACAGGCAAGAGAGATCCCCTAGTTTGAATTAGAAATTATCATCCCATTACTCTGTGTAATTTGGGTGATGTTAATGGAGGGGTTCGAACAAGAAATAAGGAGCCAATTGACTACAGAGATACGGTTAGGCATGCTAAAGTGTATGTCCTCCACATACCTCCCAAGGTAAAACACTCCGTTTCGTTTCCTCTCTTGAGCCAAAAAAATGTGATTGAGGCTTTTAAATGATAATTTCGGATACAAGCTGCGCAGAAGTAAGAAGCTTCGAACAATTTACCCGTATAACGAGGTTTGGTGTTTAGTTCCACGCCCTTTTACATACAAATATTATTGGAACTAAAATGTGATTTACAAAAACAAATTTGATGAATTGGGTAATATTGTTCGTAATAAAGCTCGTGCCTTGTGGCTCAAGACTATATACAAGTGGGAAGGAATCGACTTCTGACGAGACCTTCGCACATGTGGCTAGAATTGAGTCAATAAGACTTCTTCTTGCATATACTGCATACCTTAAAAATCATACATTGCACCAAATGGATGTTAAAGCGGCTTTCTCTTGAATGGGTACTTAGATAAAGCAGATCTATGTTGAGGCAAATCCTAAAGGGTTTGAAGAACCATCTCCACCTGCATCATGTATACGCAGCACTTCGATAAAGCCTTATAATGGTTTGGAAGCAAGCTCCTCATGCATGGTATGCTGGCGTCTAACAAGCTTCCTTCTTGAATATGGATTTGTTAGAGGAGGAAGTCAGATTGACATTATTTATCCTTAGTGGAAAATAAAGAGCTCATGTCATTGTCTTCTTCGGATCTATGTTGATGACATAGTTTATGGCTCCACATCTAAAAACATGTGTTTACAAAATTTTGTGGAAGCTAGTGACATCAAACTTTCTGAGACTTGAAAGCCATGATAGGAGAACTCTAATTATTTCCTAGGATTGCAGGTGAAATAGTCGATGATGGAATTCCTTTTATCTCTCGCAGTGAGCAAGTATGCTAAGAGTCTCGGTGTGAAAAGGTTTGGATTGGAGAATGCAAAGAGCTCTAAAAATATCTCCACATGGATCATCTCTTAAAGTAACCAAAGATCGTGCAAGTGGAGGATGCTGCCGACCCAACTCGTATAGATCCATGATAGGGTAGCCTTCTTTATCTTA
Source organism: Adenophora triphylla var. japonica (assembly GCA_022495995.1). Classification (NCBI taxonomy): domain Eukaryota; kingdom Viridiplantae; phylum Streptophyta; class Magnoliopsida; order Asterales; family Campanulaceae; genus Adenophora; species Adenophora triphylla. Next base: position 1,751 of record JAFEMH010003451.1, on the reverse strand, counting down.
ATTACCGCTGCTGCGTCCCGATATTATGTCTTGGCCGTAGGTGGTGCCAAGCGATATCGCTCCGCTTCCTAAAAATTTCTCACTTAAATGCTGTCAAGAAAATTATTAAGTATGTGTTCTGGGACAAGTAAATTAGTGGATCTGTCTTCACCAAATACACTAATACCAACATATGGTTGGTTTCCAACTGACTCAACATGGCCAATGAGATATAGATGATTTAAACTGGCTGAGCACTAGTGGGGGTTGTTTTTCTTGGGTAAATAATCTTGTGTCATGGTACAGTCAAGTTAAAGCAAAAATTGTGCTCTCTCTCTACCGCCGAATCCGAGTAATGTAGCGTACCGGAGTTCTAGAGCGTTGTTCACAATTGATACGTGGGTTGAAACATATGCTTGACCTAACTATGGTCTTCATAGTAATATCTTGATCCATGTATTGTGACAATTTGAAAGTGCTATAAACATTTCCAAAAACCCCTGCACACAACACTCACGCACTTAAACACAGTTGATATCCGCCAACACTCTTTGGAGAGATTTAGTAGAAAAGGACTCCTTGATCCAAATAGAGCATATTGATACTACAACATCAACTTCTGGCCGATATTTTGACCAAAGCCCCGGGACCATGAGAGATTTTTCAAGTTTGAAAAATCTCTTGGTTTATTTTTTCTATAAATATGATGTTTGCAAGTAATGCCACAAATGTTGCCAACACCGACAAAGAACACCGTGTTTTTGTTGTATATTTTTTATTATTTAAAAAAAAAATTAGTTAGTTTAACTTTCCAAATGGGGGCATTTACCGATCTTTTGTTCTAGTATGTACTATATACTTAAGGTTAATTTTTTTCTTTGCAAAAATACCCCTTTTCAGGTTTAAAGTGACAAAGTCACTCATGTCGTTGATAGACTAAAAAGGCAAAGCTTGTTAAAATACTCCCAAAGTAAACTCGGTGCATGAATGCTTGTTGGCGACGATGCTTCCTTGCCAAAAACAGGAGTATAATGTAGCCGTTTTATACTGCACATTAGGGACACGGAGCCTCGCTACTAGGAGTGTACCCTACTTGAAAGGTATAAAACCTACTACATATAGCTTTACATTTTAATAAAAACTCGGGGCAAATGGAGCTCGCTACTACGATGCTTCCTTGTAAATAAAGAAAGTGTAAAGTTTGCTTTTAAAATTGCCTAAGCAAAAATGATAAGTTATAGATGTTGAAAAATATCAAGTGGATTTTATTTAAAAATGTTGGGCCTTCAGGTGGGTCACTAAATACTGCTAGCAACACATGGTAGATGCTGCATTATTTTTTATTTTTTATTTTTGTTTTTGTTAATTAAATTTTGAATTTCCAAAAGTCTACTTTTCTTATATTTAGAGTTTGTGAAATTTAAAAGGTATTTTAGCAAAAATATTGAATTTTTGTCTAACTGAATTGTAATTTAGAAATATCTATTTTTAAAACTTAATATTTTGAATCTTTGAAAAACACAATTCTTTTGGATGGATATTGCTAAATTTATTTTTAGTTATTATATATTAAAAAAATCAGTTTTTTGCTCATGGCGGATACTAATGTTTGTTTTGTTGTGGTTTAAGAGATGGTGGTGGAGTTTGACCCTTGACTTGAACTCAGTCAACTCAAATTAAATCCTTTACTATTTACTCATTAAAACCCTCCTCACTAAACCCTCTCTCTCTCTCTCTTGTCTCTCTCTAGTGAACTCAAAACCCTTCCCCTA